>JACEII010000022.1:5106237-5135389 GCA_014332785.1 Antheraea mylitta | reverse complement strand
AAAATATAATTACAACACAGTTGCATGTGAGCTTATTGGAATTGAAACAAACTAATATTCAGATAATGTGATGGTGCAGCACTGCATTTGACTCAGTGAAAATCACATTCTAATGATATTATTCAATATTTTATTTTCAAATTAGTTATTGTATAAGTAATCACTCTAATAGTAGTGTATTTAAAGTCTAGCATGACATTTTTATTCATAGATGCTCAGATACTAAACCAAAGCTATCTTGTATTTCTAGCCAATCTAATAAGTAATAAGGTTCCCGAGATTAGATAAATAACAAAAAAATAAAACTCACCAGCTTTCCTTTGCCTCTGCATCTGCTCCCTGTGACATTTCGAACAGTAACCCTGCCACTGTGGGTTTCCGTAGTACTCACATCCATTCTTGCATTTCAAATCGCTCTGATCGATCCTCAACGACGGCATCTTCGACGCAAACATCATGTATTTATAAGATCTTTGTAAATTCGGACCGAACCACATTATTAATCATTTATAATACATACAACATTAATATTTACGGCCACCGTTTGATTACAACACGTAATATTAATTAACCATTATTGTAACATTGGAGCGATAAATATAATTAATTAACTCTCAAAACTATTCGGTTTACATATAAATAAAGCCGTGAATACTATTAAGCTCCACTATTTAAGCAATTTAGCGACATGTAGAACGCCCATTGAAAAATCTACATATTCATCCCATTGTAATAAACTAATACAGGGAAAGCCACAACTCAAAGTTAAAACAACGAACATGATAACAAACTACAATAACGATGTCCGTTCGAAGGCCCTCCGCCGTTATATAGGTTTATGTTATCACAAAAACGTACTTGAAAATCAGTGATAACCAAATTAATCTTAACTTGTGTATATTTATTACCCTGTACGCAAGAAAGAACTGCTCCACGTTGATAATAACAAAAAATACTCACCTTTACTTATACGATTATTTACTATGTTTTTAGACTGGCTTTAAATAGGAAACACTAGTTTTTACAATTGCACTAAACAATATGTATATACCAACAAAACATTTTGACAGATTGTGACATCGGTGACAATATGATATTTGACATTTTATATTTATTGTGACAACGGAATGTGAACATTCAGCTTTAAAACTTAAATTTTACAAATTATATACAGTGTATAGTTATTTAAATGAATTGAGAAACAAATTTCTATTTAACTCTAATTTTTCTAAATGTCATATTTATTCTTGCTCCCAGAAGTCTTTTTCTTGAAGGCAAAGAGTGATACCAAATATCGTTAGTTGGAGGATTCATCAATAAAATACTGCCGCTTTCCAAATTAATTTTCACTGAAAATTGAAAAGAAAATAATGACTTACATTGATATCTTATTTTTGAAAGTAAAAAATATAAAGAAACGATAACGATTTCTCACGAGTACGTCAAATATCGCCATGACAACAATATTGAAACAATCTCACGATAAAATAATCTTTTTATGGAGTAACAATTGTTAGCTATCGCTATGGACTATTTGCAGATAAAAGATGGTCAATACACTAAAACCATTTATACTATGGTAAGATTTCTATTTTAATATTATATTAGTTATAAAACAACCCTAACGTACTTATAATGCTAGTCCTAGTTATAAAACATATAATTATAAGTAGGTATACAAAAATAGAAAGAGTTTGAAAAATGCTGATCATTAGGCGTTGCTAAGGCAAATTTCTGTTTGTTACTTGTCATAGATTAGGAGAAATAATCGTAATAACCACCTATAATTTATATTGCGTAAAGCTATATGAAAACTTTTTTGAAAGTAGTAACGGTGTTACAACGGCAATCTGTCTTGATAAGCACAATACAATCCAAGAACAATGAAGAATAAAATTATATATATGCATCGTCCACGTATATTAAAAGTAATTACGAATAATGGTCCGATCGATGTATTTACAGCCGAGATTCCATTTATTTCCTCAACTCTACAGATAAAGTCATTGCACATTAAAGATATATGTAATCAGTCCTTAGCCCAACCCATATAACACCGTATTAAACGCGGAAGCAAATTTCAAGGCAAGCTTTGTGTTGACAATCGATATCTACCTGCGAATTTACAGTTGTTGATTGATAAGTTTGTCACAAATTCGTTGTTACCGAAAAGGTTCACTTTTACATGCCATACCTTTATCACTTATATTCAGATTACTAATAATTAACAAACGTCTATAATCAAAATGTTTATAAGGTGACTTTACAAATACTGTTAAAAATACCAGATAAATAAATTGAAGCCGTTAGAAGATGCATAATCAAATAAATATTTAAATTGTTTTACTGCTTCACAACTTGGTGCCCACGAGTTTGTTATCATGAAAACTCTTTTTTGTTTTTGTAGCTTTTTTTTTTAATTATTTGTATTTTTTTATTATTATTACTACTTAACCCCTACAACACTTTTATCGTTACTAGTTAGTTCCTATGGAAAATAAAACCTATCCATAGCTTAGGTAATAGGTACTATGAAATGTTTAATATTTGTCTTTAAACAAATCGACAAATTTAATCAATAAATACCTACCATCAACCAAAGCTAGCAATGCAAGTATTGAAATAAAAATATGTGATTAAAATCAAATTACTTTATAGACTTTAGGCCCTAATAAGGCGCTTATAACGTCGAAACTACTACCGGTTTGGAAAACAGCCCAGTCATCAAAAAGAACCGGCAAGAAACTCGACCGAGTACATCTTTTAACATACATATTTCCAATACATTATACGTTACAATCGTTTTTAGTGAATGCACAGAGATGAGTCAATTCCATCCTTTTGACAGCAAAATCCACTTGACATGGCGCTTAAATTTTCAATCCGACAAATCGGTAATATGCTTTGGGACTTTATTGTAAAACCTAACACTAAAACCTAAAAAACGATTACTGGTTTTACTAAGTCTAAAACATGGAACGACCAGTTTATTACAGTTTCTAAGTGTTTGGAAAGACTGTGAGTATTGTACAGTGGACATGCTGTTCTCATAAAGCAGTAACATCGTTTTAATTGCGTTCGTTTTATTTGCACTATAGGTCGCTAAACGGAATACCGATTAGATTAACGACGCACCGATAAAGAAAAAACGACAAAGATAATCCATATTTTGAAATCGGTGGTTATTAGCATTTTGTTTCGACACGCACGGGTTTTTTCAAATACATTTTTAAGGTGTTTATTTAACATTCTTTCTTTGTATCTTAACACTGTCCGCAAACTCACCTTGATATTAGTTACGTAACGATGTACCAGAATATAGTAGCCTAAGAAAGGAGCTAGCTAATAAATATAGTTTTTTTTTTTCTCGATCTGACTACGCTGTTGACCTACCAAGGTCTTAACAACTTCACCGGACTACAGGAAATATAGAATTTGGAGAACACTTATGTTGTTTGATATTCGATCCAAATTAAGTGTCGTATAGTAGAACCGCATACACCACATTATGCCCAATCACTACACCAAGTATTTCGTAGGAAGGTCTGGTATTTCTTTTAAATTTCCATAATGTGTCTAACAATAAAAAACATCTAGGCAGTTACAAGAACTGCCGATAGAAGTGAAAACTCAAAACAATAGAATTTAAACTGTGTTCTCTTTTGAATAGATATTTAAATTAATTATAGTGTGAATTATTTAAATTTTATAATTTGTAAATGAAATTATTATATACTTTTTATACAATTTATTTGTCAAACATATCTCTGCAAACATATCTGCACGATCTCAATACAAAATATCAATATTAAATATACACAGGCCACTATACTACGCGTCACTAGTCTGCTGCAAGCTGCGCAGGCAGAATACTATCGGTTACCCTTACTAGCATGTCATGACGCGAAATTATAAATTTATATCCTGCCAAAAAATACCACTCAAAGCGTCTAAAGAAGTTTTCACTTCAAAAAAAGTTGACTGCATCGAAAATTTAGTTCCCAATTTTTAATCAGACAAAATAAGAACTGTTATAAATAAGAACAAAAAAGTTTTACTTTATAGATGCATTATTAAATCTTAGCTGACACCTGCGACTTTCTTTGCATGAAAAAGATTTTGATGATTCCAAAGAAACCATACCTATTCTATCCTATTAATGAGAATTTTTTCATCGCTGTTTAACATTTGTGAAAACGTGTAATAATTCCTTCTTAATAGATCCTTCCTCGCGTTCAAACTTTTATTAATCTACCAACTGTTTTCCATTCGGTTGAGTACTCTTCAATTGATGTGTGTTAACACGACATTTGAACTGATAAGGAACTCCTTTTCAAAACATCATGCTTCTAGACATGCCAATTTAAGTTGTGCATTATCTGGCAATTGGCCTTAAGAAAGTGAATCACATTAAAAAAAACCGTCACGGAACGCCTGGCAGATGTGAAACATCGAATTTGTTTTGTATAAGTCATATGCATAAAAGAACAGATTTTGACAGGAATCAGCTATGGTATAAAGAAAAGATGAGGCATTAAAAATGTGTTTAATAAAATAATGACAGTTTATTTATTTTAATACATAAATATTCATTTTTATTAATAAAAGAACATATTTTGACAGGAATCAGCTATGGTATAAAGAAAAGATGAGGCATTAAAAATGTGTTTCATAAAATAATGACTGTTTATTTATTTTATTACATAAATATTCATTTTTATTAAAGACAAAAATTCACCTAGGCACAGGCGCGGTATGTATGGCGTTATTTGTCAAAGGGCGCTAGGTCGTCGGCGCGTAACACTAGTAGATGTGGTCGACAAAACAGTTTGAATCTTTGCTTATACCGATAGAGTTGCAAATTTTTTTGTGAATTTTGTTAATAGTGCAAAGTTCGTCTTTTGCGTCGCCACGCCAACAATCAGGTTTCCCTCCGCCTATAGATGTTTCACATTAATAAGCTTTCTCTCCGTCATACAAAGCAGTTGCTATGTAATTAGTTATATGCCTAGTTGAAACTAGGCCATAACTATAGGATAATATTAACTATAGAGTGGCAGAGGTAACAGAATGCCACGGGCCCCGACTGGTAACTCCTTAAGTGATGTATTAAAATGAAATTACGTAACGATTTTTACTGGGGCTCCATACAAGGAATTCGCCACGGGCCCCAGACGGTATAGTTACGCCACGGTATACGCCTTATATTCCCCTTTCTATTTTTGTGTTTCCGCAAATCAGTTTCCACGAGAAACGTATCACGAATAAAGTGCACGTCTCCGCGTGATATCTACCATTCGAAGAAACCACTTAAAGTCGGCATATTCTATAAACATCCTTTTGAGTGCCACTTGTGACAAAAACAAGTAATTTCTATCACATAATAAATTATAACGGATATATTATTGATTCATTTGCACACAAAGTAATACGTACAAATTTACATTACTATTATAGGTCATTATCATATTAGCCTTCAGCAAAAAAATCTATACTATATTATTATTATTTAATATTATTAAGAGGTAAAGTTTGTGAGTTTGTGACGTTGTGGCGTCGTAGGGGATAATCTCAGGAACTACTGATCATATTTGAAAAATTACTTCAATGTTATATAGCTCATTTATCGAGGATGGTTATAGGCTATATATCATCATGCAGCACCGGTGAAGAATGTTTAAAAATCACGGTTCTTTTCCTCTTAAGAGCTTCCACTGCATGTTAGAATTAGCCCAAAGTATCTATTTCACGCAAACGAAGTCGCGGGCAGAGGCTAGTTTATCAATAAACCAACTTCTAAAGGCCTCGGTAATCTTTTTGCTTGTTCTAGCCGTAAGGTCAGGCTTGCACCTAATATCCTTTAAAGTTGGATACAAAACAAAGCTAAAATCTTTATTTTAAGTAGTCTAGACGTTATACATCACTGCATATTTTAAAACAAAGTCTCCTGCCACGTATGTCTGTCTGTCTGTTTCCGATAAACTCAAAAACTATTAATATAATTACAAATAATATTCTATGACCTTCATGTATAATACGTATTTATACCTAAACAAGCGGGCCCGCCGTACTTTATCTCGCCCTGATAATAAAAACAACCTTGACAAATTATATACCTAAATCTTCTTCATGGATCGCTTTATTTATTGGTAAAATTCGCATGGAAATCTGTTTAGTTGTTTTTGAGTTTATTGCGAACAAGCAGAGAGACAAACGTGGCATAAGGCTTTGTTTTACAATATGCACTAATTTGTATTCAGCGCAGTTACATAAATAGCGCGCAAAAAGTTTGTCGCGGAAAATAAGCGAAGAAAATATTGACATAGAGTATACAAAGAAATACAATATCTAAAATTGTTGTTTACAGATAAAAGAAGCAAGATATGAAGAAGCAATAAAAGTTTTAAACGATGCTATAAACTTTAATCCTAACAGAGCTGGATTATCTCTACTCGGCTTCTGCTACTTCAGAATTCAAGCTTTCGTCGAAGCCGCTAATTGCTATGAACAATTGTCTGCAATGCATCCTGACATACCCGAATACAAACTGTATTTTGCTCAAGCTTTATACCAAGCGTCAATGTTTGATGAGTCTTATAAAATATCAATGCAAATTACAGCACCAGAGTTAGAAAGAAAAGTTATTAAATTACAATCTGCTATTAAATATGGAGAAGATGATACAATAACTGCAAAAGGTTTGGTGGATTCTTACCCACAAGAAGATCTAGATAAGGATATAAATCTCGGATGTTTACTATTCAAAGAAAACCAGTATGAAGAAGCATTGCAAAAGTTTTCAAGAAGTCTTAATGTTGTTGGTTTCAATGCTCATTTGCATTACAATGTCGCAGTTTGCTATTTTCGTCTTAAAGAGTACCCGCAAGCATTAAAACATATAACACTTGTTATCGAAAAAGGTATACGAGATCATCCAGAATTATCTATTGGAATGCAAGCCGAAACATCTGAAGTAAAATCTGTTGGAAACACATTAACTCTTCATGAAACAGCCTTAACTGAAGTTTTTAATTTAAAAGCTGCTATCGAATATCAGTTAAAAAATATTGAATCTGCTAGAGAGGCTTTAAACGATATGCCGCCCAGACATGAACACGAATTAGATGCTGTTACATTACATAATATTGCATTGACCTCGATAGATATAAAACCAACAGAAGGCTTTGAGAAACTACATTTTCTACTCCAACAGGATCCTTTCCCACCAGAAACATTTGCAAACTTGCTACTTCTGTATTGTAAATTTGAATATTATGATCTAGCAGCCGATGTCTTAGCAGAAAACGCACAATTTACATATAAATACCTAACGCCATACTTGTACGATTTTTTGGATGCGATTATTACAAGTCAAACATCACCTGAGGAAGCGTTTCAGAAATATGAAGACATCGCTACAAAACATGCCGAGCAGTTGAGAAAACTTACTAAAGTTGTTCAAGAAAGTCGTTCTCAGGGAGACAATGACCAAGTTAAGAAAGCGGTAGTTGAATATGAAGAAGCCTTAGAGCGATACATTCCCGTGGTCATGGCTCAAGCCAAGATTTACTGGGATATGGAAAACTATGGACAAGTTGAAAAAATATTTCGCAAATCAGTCGAATTTTGCAACGAATCAGATGTCTGGCGCTTGAACGTTGCTCATGTTTTATTTATGCAAGAAAACAAATATAAAGAAGCGGCCAGTTTTTATGAACCTATAGTTAAGAAGCAATACGATAATATTTTAAATGTAAGCGCAGTTGTTTTAGCTAATTTATGTGTTTCATATATTATGACATCTCAAAACGAAGAGGCAGAGGACATAATGCGAAAAATAGAGAAGGAAGAAGAACACCAAATATTTGAAGACCCTGAGAAAAAATTCTTTCATTTGTGTATCGTTAACTTGGTTATCGGAACTTTATATTGCGCTAAGGGAAATTACGAATTTGGTATTTCTCGTGTACTCAAGTCCTTGGAACCATTTAATAAGCGTTTAGGTACTGATACTTGGTTTTATGCAAAACGATGTTTCCTGTCTTTCTTGGAAAACCTAGCCAAGCACTTGAT
Source organism: Antheraea mylitta (assembly GCA_014332785.1). NCBI lineage: Eukaryota > Metazoa > Arthropoda > Insecta > Lepidoptera > Saturniidae > Antheraea > Antheraea mylitta. The sequence continues at coordinate 5,127,316 of JACEII010000022.1, read as the reverse complement.
TGTAGTTAAAGACAACACAATAAAGGACTGTTTGACGTTTCTGGAAGGTTGCGAGGCTCATGGTAGACGTGTCAGCACTGTCATCGAAATCCCTTTTCAAGAAGAAGACGCGAATACTAAAGCCAAGCATACTGTAACATATGAAGCTCGTTTACTTCGATACATGTTTTATAAATTAAGAAATATTGATGACTCAGTTACAATTAACAAATATGAAGATCTAAAATAAAACTTCATTAAATAAAAAGATACGATTATCGTGATTTGCAATCTTTAAATATCTCTTAGGGAGCTTCGGTGTTGCTAGTTCTTAATATATTTATTAAGCAATTTCTCTGGCAAATGACTATTAAAATAAAGAAGTAATACTTACCTGGTGGTATATGTTTCTTGTCTTTTCCAGATTTACGTGCGTCTTTGTGTTTAAGGATAAATTGCCTCTCTTGGCCTAACGATATAGAAGCAATAGGGAAATGAGGGTCTAGGTCTGGCTCGTTATCTCTGTGTTCTCCCATATGATCACAACCATTCCTGTATCTAAATTTGATAGTTAAGTACATTGTTAAGTGGTATTAAAGTAGGTAAAATATATTTAAGAATTTCGATAATTACTTGTTTACTAAAACAAAGTTGTATTTTATTCCTTTGAGTGTTTCAAGGAAGTCTCTTAGAGCTAATACGGGAGCGGGCCAAGGTAATGCAGGAACTGTTATACCAGAATATTTGTATGTTATTCCTGGGTCACCATATGCAACTTGTTGTCTTGGTAAAGGATGAATTTTTCCGAATACTCTAAAACATGTTCAGTTTGAAAGTCGATAAAATTATAAGTTTTGTTCTTTCCTTATAGAAATGGAAATGTTTTAAAAGCAACCCAAAAAAGCGATGTTATGACAACATAAAAGCAGATTGCACATTCTTACTTTATGGTAGCTAAATCCCCTGTGAAATATTCAACTATTTCTTCCAGTTCCTGAAATAATAATTTCGCTACACCGGTCGGTATCACCACAGCATAGTCTAAATCAAGTCCTTCCTGTTTGATTGACTTCCATACAATAAAAGTGATGTCCAAATTTTTTAACAAATTCATTTTTTGTATCTGTGAAACTAAATTAAATTTATGGCAACACTCCACATGTCATATAAAATATTTATTCACAGTTCTTACATCTAATTCAGAAATTATCTACACGTAATCACCATATACTACACGAAATTATCAAGTAACCAGCTTCACGAAATTTAACCCTTGTCAAATTATTTTCAATACATTAATTTGGTATTTATATCACTTTGACATTTATTATCCTTACAAAACAACGTTTTTTCAGATACCGAATACCGATCGGTATGAACTAAAATTGCCATTTAATAAATGATAATAACCCAAATAAATAACAAACGCGACTGTTTTTGCGTTAAAGTTTGTTGACACTAAAACCAAATGTTAACCTTTTGAGGGTTGTTCATAGTCTAGTATACCCATAAAAGTAAATCTTTAGGTACAAAAAATTATCAACTCTGAAAATGAATCGCTTTACCTTAAAACAGATTACGGTTGTTTAATAACAAAAATAGAGAACTCGAAAATATCGAAAACTTTTATTTATTTTAATACAGATTTTAAAACACATATTTATTGTAAAATCATCCATAATGCAATCGCTGTTTTGATGACGCTAAACTCGAGGAAGTTACTATATTTTCATTACATTTCAAAAATTGTTGAAATGCATGGGAATCTGTTAGGAATCTGCGATTTTCTAAAAGACGATTACGGTGGCTTTTTGTCTTATTTCCATGAATGACCGTTACGGAGCTAAAACAAAAATTAAGTTAAAGATATTTTGTCATGAATTAATAAGTTAATGAAAAATTACTTCATAATAATATCCTGTATACTTTGTTCAAATCAAAACAAAAGCATGAGATATTACTATTAAATGAAAAAACCTACACATCTGACTACATAAATCTGTATACATCGGATATAACTTTATTATAGACATAGAATATTATAGCATCAATTATTGGCTACACATACAAATAATTAATGGTTTGACGAGTAAAATATTAATCCGATGTCCCCATGTTCGAATCCTGGCATGTACCAACGATTTTTTCGGAGTTCGGGTACGTTTAATTTCAATTGGCAATACTGTCAGCTGACGGTAAATGAAAACATTGTGATAAATACTTGAGAAATTTGCTGACAAATGTTCTTATAGTACAGTAGTGGAAAAAACATAGCACTGTTGATCTCTCAGAGTTTAAAATCGCCAATATGTTGCGGGCTGACGTGGTTATGATGCCCTTACCTTTCTTTAGGAAGATACCTATGGCCCTGTAATGGGTCTCTTACAGGCTGATAATGATGATTATGATTTATAACAAGATACAGTTTATATACAGACATTAAAATATCTCACTTTTTAAAAATTGTATAAGATTTACCATTTAACCACAAGCTCACCCAATGTTTTAATATGCCGATTAAACATCAAGATGTGATAGCCAAGAAAATTTAGAAATACCCTATCACCATGCTATGGTTTTGTCATGTCAAAATGTTTTCCTTCACCGAAAGCTCTAAATTAACGTTAATCGATGCAGTGTCCGAGTAGGCAACAACTGAGTCAATATCGCCTCAGAAATATTATATTTGGCTGCAAACTAAACCTGATTTTGGATCTAAATTTTTTACGATGTTACCCATAACGGGCAGGACGTAACATGACTATATAAAATATTAAGATTAGATTAATAAAAACAATTCATACTTTGAAAAGTCCAACAAGCAATCCGTATCATGATATACAGAATACTGTCTAATTCTTCTTATCGTGTCTCCATTATCATAATCCGCCTCATAGTCATACTCGTATAGCTTTTCGATGATACCATTTTTGTCTTTCACTGTCCAAACATACTCTCCAGGGAGTCCTCTAAGCTTAGGTGCATCCGAAATTAGTTGAACTATGCAGTCCTCCTCTGGAAAGGTTACATCGCAAAGTCTCGTGGATGCAGGCCAAGTTCTCGTACCATGTGGTACAAACTTGTGATGTGATATTTGCATATTTGGGGCAAATGTTTTCGTTTCAATTGACTTTTCTAGGAATTTTTGTATCTCAGCCCTCACATCGGAATTTAGGAGATTATTTTTTGTTTTCACTATGAATCGACTACAAAAAGCTTTTAATTCTTTAGACTTTGATTTATATACTTCATTCATTAATACCATTAAATTATTTTCAGCTTCATTCTTTTCTTTAATAAGTTTCTCTACGCGAGTTTTAAGGTAGACGTTTTCTTGATACGTTATATGATACAACTGCTGAAAACTAATATATCTTGATCTGTTTTCTTTTATTAGTCTCTGCGTTTCTTTCATGTGTTGCACAAGTCTACATTTAGCCATCATTTCTAATTGATATTGAATTCTTAGAGTTTTGTTCTCATGAATAGCAGCGATAAGAAGTTGACCCAAGCGCCTCCTCTCTTCGTCTATATCTTTTAATTTCTTAAGTAAAGAGTAATGTACAGTTTTATAAGTTGTAATATTTTTAGGTGCCAGTAATAATATTTTAATATTTTTCATATGATTAATTGTTATTACCCAAAAGTGTGTTAAATATTTTACCATAGCAATACTATTTTTCCTGACGGCTTTATATGGCACTCTTAACGTCATTATGGTAATCGCGCGAATATTTAACTTTGAAAGTTTAAACTTCGCATAAGATACAATTTCGCTTTTTCTGTTCAAAATTGTTACAGCTAATGCTCCGGCAATGAAAATTGCTCCTTGTAATACAACCCTTCCGTCATACTTTATCTTTTCTTTAATATTTTCGACATTTCTTTTAGAGGGCAATGTTCCATTTTTAAACGTCGATTCAAACGGTTTAATACCATCCATTACTAAAAACAATCAATTAGTATGTGATTATTATGACAAAAAAAAACAATTAAATGGTACATTTTACTAACCTGCATTAAAATTTCTCTTATTTCTTTTTATGTAGATATCACTAAAACACATAGTTAGCCACATCACAGCAGACAAACCTACAAGCCACTTAAAAGCAATATACATTGCATTAAATGTTTCTGTGAATATACAATTTTATAATTATTCAAACTCCAACTGATAATGAACTGTAAATTTACAATATTCCATCAAAACCATTTTTGTAATCTAAGAAATGACTTAAAATAAAGTGACATACATATGTACATGGAATAAATTGTCAGTTTTGAATGTCAAAGTTAATTTTATTTAATTCAAATAAGTGAAAGAGGTTGATAAACATGTATATTGAAAAAAAAACGAAAATATATGTACACAGAGGTGGATTTAGATAAGGAAGTAATTATATAAGTCATATAAACTAATTAGTGAATGAAAACATAATTTTAAAAAAGGTGTTAACAAAATACCCATGGAAATAAATGAGTAATCCGTATTTATATTGTTTAATACATTAATTAACTATTTAATAGCATAACATAGTTTTACGGGGACTGCAAAAGAAACAACAATCATATATTACTTATAGGTGCGTAATAATATAATCAGAGTGTGTAGATAAGATTGAATTGTATTTGAGAAAATATATGGCTTTTTTAACACGTTCACGTCAGTGCGTACCACCGGCGGCCCGCACTATACTGCCTTTTCTGGCGGGGCGTACCACCGGTAGTATGTATTCGATTGTGCTATTTTTAATAAATTAATGTTAAATTATCATTATTTCTAATAGCACAATCGAATACGTACCACCGGTGGTACGCGCCGCCAGAAAAAACAGTCTAGTGCGGGCCACCGGTGGTACGCACTGACGTGAATGTGTTAATCATAAAAGATTTTTCATTTGTTTCATTGAGATCCTATTTAATATAAGATAAATTAACACATTTCAGTTAATCTGCAGATGACATTCTACTGTCATGGAGCTGCAATGTTCTTCTAATTACTTTATTATTCACAAATATACTAATTTCATTAAAAACATTTTATTATTTCCTGAGTATACTATGATCACTTCTACAATAATCATAGATTATTGAATAACAGAGAACATGGTTATGTTATTAAAGAATAGATAATAAAATATACAAATATTGTCATATCATCAATTTTTTGTTCTAAATAATTTATTAAATTTGACTTTTATGGAAAGTGTTAACAATTTAAAGTTCTTTTTATACCATTCTACATTATAAGATATATGTGTTCGCCAATTCTTGTCTAAGAATGCTTTGTAAAAGACACTCATTTCATCCGCTGTTAAGTTTTGTTTTCCTTCAGGTAAATGTTTTTTTAGATATTCTTCTCTTTCCTGAAAATATGAAATGGTATATTTCAAATAAAACACATTTACAACCTCAAAAGTTGAAAATACTCTATCAAGTGCCTACAAGTACTACAAGAACTAGCTAGTTCTGTCTAGGTTTTTTACCATCTTACCATGTTGAGAAATAGCATCACTCAACAATAAGTGAGATTGTGATGAAATGCTAAAATTTATAAGCAAAAAGAAGTTATGCAGTGGTAGTAGTCAGGTTATTGCCTTGGGAGCTATGTATTTAGATTCTAGAAGGTCATGTTATGTGACAATTATTTTTAGCAATTTAATTCTTTTTTCTCTTTGATAAATGAAATATTATACAATGATTGACTTGAAAATAAATAAATAAATAAATTTGAGACAGTACCCAAACACAAAAAAAAAATTAAATGTGTATGTATAGATAAACGAAAACTATAAACTATAAAAGTATCATAATAAACAACAACGCACTTGAAAAAACCTCGAATTATGAAGCGTCCAGAAATTTTGATTCCACTCTTGCACCTCTGTTCTCATTTCTCTATATTTCTTTTCTAGTGTAGATTCGTCATTAGGCTGTTTGAACACTATCCTTCTCAAATTAGAAACAGGATCTGGTGGACCAACCATGTCACTTGTAATCTTCTTTGGATTAGGAGGTTGAATGGATTTTGTCTCTGGCGTTGTGCTTGTTTGTTTTGATGCTATTACTATACATGTTTTATATTTGCTTCTAGTGGTATTTCTCAATGATAACATCTTTTTTAGTAAATAAACGTTAGCGACACATTACATTATTTATGTAACTTTTGTTATTGTCAAAATCATCTGTTCCGATATCGAATTGTGTTGCCTATTATCTTTTCAATGAAATACAACAATAGTGCTCCCTTTTTCCCCATACTAAAATAGTGTTATAATAAAAAAAAATTAAATTACTCCAGTATGTACGCATTTTATACATTCATACGGATAAAAAAGTTTAAAAACGTTTTACATTATATAAATAATAGTGATAAAACTTCTTTATAAATAAGTGGTATTTATAATATTTAGTATCAATATTTTAACTTAGTTTTCTATTAAATGTGTTCTTGACAATATTTTACGCACTTCTGACTATATTTAGATTGGCCAAAAAGGTTGACGAGGATATAGTATGTTTTTATGAATTTCGGTGAAGGACAGAGTTGGGTGGAAATAAATATTACTATATATAAATAGACATATAGTGATAAAACAAAATAATCCTAAGGAGGGTCCATGTCAGGCAGGCGGCCGATATTAAAAATTAAGCCAAATCAATCATCACAACATGACAAACATGTTATACCGACCCATAGCTCAGATGGAATAAGAGTAAGAAGACGATAAATAAACAATACTGTTTTATATTATCTATTGTGTACTTCACTAGTTGTCATCTGATTGACTTAACTGACAGCTGTCAAACGCATTTTTGCAATTTCTTGGAGGAATTATGTAAACGAGGAAAGATAACTTCTTATTCTCCTAAAGAATATTGTAATAAGGTTATCCGGCAGACGTAACTCTTATATATTATTACTATTTGATTGTACAAAACTCATAAAATGTCACGAGTAAACAAAGACGGAGACGATGAATATTCAGCAAAACTAGATATGTGTCTAACGGATGGAATAGTTAAAACAGGTAATGGTTTGTAAAATATTTTATAAGAACATATAATTACTTGTGTTAAAAGAATATCATGTGAAAAAAGAAGAATATTATTTTTCAGCATAGTATGTACCAAATACTGATGTTAAGTGATCACTACCGTTCTTAGACACTAGCTACGTCAAAGGAGTCACAAGTGCGTTGCCAGCCTGTGTTTGGAGGGATAAGAGAGGGAAGAGCAAGGACATGGGTCTCCGGCACTCTCACTGACCAAACGAAATGCAACAACGCAAACACTGTTGTCACATCTATTTTCTGTGAGAGGGTGGTATTACCCCGGACAAGCTGTCCCATTCATACTGAAATAGCTACAGTGTGGCTCTACCACTAGTTTGTGTGTTTAGAGGAAGCATGGAATTTGAAGTTTACTAGCATATGTCATAAGACAAAAAGTATGGAAAATAACAATATTTATTTTATACCAATGACGCATCCCCTTAGACTTGGCATCTGAAATGGTATCTCTGTTCACACTATGGTATGGGAGACCTTAGTTTTTTCATTTAAATTGTTATTACAAGTTATAGTTCATTATTACAAGTTACTGTTGGTATATTATTAAATATAGTGATTGATAGTTATATAATTATGCTATGTATATTTGCAACACAGTATTGCATATTATCACTGTGGGACTTAAAGCACAGTGTCTACCCCCCTTTAGTGATTTGCCTATGGTTTTTTTTTTTCGATCTGACTACGCTATTGACCCAGTACGGTCTTAACAGCTTCACAGGACTGCTTTGCCTATGGTGACAGGTTGCTATTTTAGATTATCCTTTATTATTACACTGAATATTTGGCAATTAAGTTTAAAACATGTATTTGCCATATTCAACATTGGCAGAATTGCCTACATAGGCCAACTGCAGAAAAAAAATAGTTAAAAATAAAGTTATAATTTCAAAAAGAAATAAAAGACAGTAAAACATTTTTTTCCTATAAATCAACTATAAACAGAATTGTTATATGTATTAGTTTGTATTTAAGAATAATATTTGAATATATGTCTTTTTACTAGTGTATAGATTATGTGTAGTTTCTGAAGAAATATAAAATAACAAATAACACTTTTTATGCTGCCAGCAGTGAAAAATCAAAGACTAAAAGATGGACAAAAAAAAATTATATGACATATTCTTCCAGGGGGTGGTGTATTGCTTGGTGCACTAGCATCAATGTTGTTCCTCAAGAGACGGAGATGGCCAATCATAGCTGGTATGGGTATCGGCATAGGTGTGGCATATGCAAACTGTGAATATGAACTAAACTCAAAAAAGAATAACACTGCTTAGAGAAACTTATAAACTTAATCTACGAGTAATCAGGTATTTCCCATTTATAATGGCAATATGATATTCTCTTTTTTTATTTGGCACTCAGATAATTAATTCTGATTTTATATTATTCTAAGTTGGTTATTGAAAACAATATCTACATTGTGTATAGTAAGAATGTAAATCTAATGTGTCTGTACTTTTTAATTTTTTGTGAAAAAATTGTAACTGGTGCCTTGGAATAAACAATAAAAAAAAATTAAAATTAACTGGTTTTTTTATACACAATTCAGCCAGTCTCATGTATTAAAAAACAAAATTTTTAACAGTAGCAACAAAATATTAAATCTAGTTTAAAGATGACAAACAACATCTAAAATTAAAAGCAAGTTTTTAGGGTGTAAGGGATGTCGAACAAAATCATAAGACTTGAGACACCCAAGCCAACCTCACCTGCACATGGTGCACCCTGCTGAATGAGCAAACGCGAAAGCGGGGTGGTAGGGTTTTACAGCCTGAATGGGTCACAACCGCCACGTATACAGCGAAAAAGCCTGTAATAATGATTCGCTTCTACTGGTCGCGTTTCGGTATCAGCCTGTGCATACCAGCTTTTTGCAGGCCGGCATGATAGTGGCGACCGGCGATGGATAGTGTGTCAATCAGTGGTCGCCATTATTTTTGTATTGTACTGTGCTTACCACCAGGCATAGTGCAGTCACTTCGCCGTGCTACAATAAAAAAAAAGAAAGTACAACACACATATAATTAATAGGTCAGATAAGAACAGATGGGACCTTTTTAAAGAAAATTATGTCCAAAAAATAAAAAGGCTATCTTTTGGAGAAGTAATAAAAAAGTTTGAAGATGTAATAAACTATTTTGAGGGATACATCACAAAATTGAGGGAAAAACATTTGTCAAACTGTTACATTTAGTGTTGTACCATATATATTGCATATATTCAATGATGTCTAAATTACAGACAAAAAACATTTCATCTCTTTTCTTTAAGTTTCTCAGCTGTAAATACAATATTGTATTGGTAAGTAAAAAGTAAAATAAAGTGCATACATAATTTATGAATGATAGTCCTGAGGCCTTGGATGGAATCTGGTCATAGAAGTCAAGATGTTCCAAAAAGAATACATATTTAAGTTTTCATAAATTAAAAACCCAGGTCTTCCTATTACAAGTTTCTTTTTTTTTTTCATTTCAGGTATCAATATCTGGAATAATGGCAGATAATTATGTCATTTATTGACAGTAGACACATTGTTTAGAAAATAATGTAATTTTGTTGTACAAATGATTATTTAATTATGTAATTAAATGCTGTTTATTTCTCGATCTGTTTTTTTATTTTATTTGATACTGATCTAAATCAAAGAAATCTTCTCATATTTAGGAAATAAATAATAAATAAAACACTTCAAAAACTTTAATAACAATATTTAATAATTTATTGTAGAAATCGATACTGGAATTAAAGGACAGAATTCTTAAATATAAAATAACTTTATAACAATTAAGATTAGTGAGAAATAGACAAAATACTATAAACAACCCATAGACAGACACAACACCCATGTTTTTTATAAAATAAAAACTATAACTTGGCAACACTAATGTCATCAAAAAAAGTTTCAGGTGGACTTTTAAGTCTATAGTGATCATGGCCAAAGCCCATGCTTAAAATAATTGTAATTACTGCTGATTTTATATATATAAGTCATCATATATACATACAAGGGTAACCGAATGCATACCTGCAAGATTTTGTGACCTGTGCATATATTTATGCACAGTATGTCATTTTGCATGTTCTTACCTTTTCACACAAAACCTATTGAATTTTGATGAGAATACATAATAATACACCTTATTATATTGTTTAAAATGGCCAAAAAATGCAAAATCAATTTACAAAGAAAATCTGTCATTCAACAAATATCTTGATACGTGCTGCATAGAGACTCGAGAGTTACATGAATATAATGCATAAGAGTTACATGAATATAATGCATAAGAGTTACACGAATATAATGCATGATGTCATAATTTATACAGACAAAAATGCTGATTTTCTCGCGAGCGATCACCAGCAATACATTAACAATCAAAGTATATCACAAGGTCTACAGAAACCTTTATAGAACAATATACTTGTTGACTACATTTTATATAATATTTTTTTATAAAAATTGCAAAAGGTATATTCCTACGTAAGGCTAGTGCATACAATCACCTATTAAAAAATTATTTATGAAATATGAAAAAATAAAAACTTTCACATATCTATCTCCATTAGCATTAATTTGCAATGATACACTACACCACCCATTCTTAAACTTATAGAACTACGATACACTTAACATTCTTTTTTAATTTGAGAACTTTCAAAACCATTTTTGTAATAACAAATGAAATACCATCGAATTCGAAAATAGAAAATGTTACAATTATGTGGCTATTCTGCAGTAATTAAATTTTTAACAGACAAAATATCCACACAAACTCCTTTGCAGAATACCACTTACGAATAGCTGGTTTTTAAATACAAGTAGATATAATTTAATAAAATACATTATGGCAAGATAATTATAAGGACAGTATTGTGTTGCCATGCTTTAAAAATATCATAGATTTTATAACAGTTGATAAGTTTTCAATATAGACAACATAATATGTAAAAAAGGCTACTATATAGGTATATAATCTTGAACACAATTTAAAATGAAATATAAGAATCAACAGCGACACTAATGTAAAACTAGAAAATTATATGATAACATTAGGAGATGTGTACAGTACCACAGATAATGAAGATTATAACTTAAACATGACGTTTTGATAATAATCATACAATAAATCTATTATATATTTTAATAAATCACATTATGCTATGTTTAATAAAAAGTTTGACTAGCTTTATATCCCGTGTAAAAATAAGGCAAGGTGGAGGTTTCTTGAATTTATTTATTAATTTACACATAACTATAACCACATATTAAAATCAATAGACTATTCAATATTTTCTATTTTAAATTATCTAAAGCAGTGGTACTCAACCTTTTTTTAAACGAGTCTACAGAGAACACGTTTCGCTCACGGTGTCGCTGGCCGCGAACTACAAATACTTAGGTATTAAATTAAAAAAAAAAACGTAATCTCAAATTAACAAGGTATTGTAGTGATAAATGATTACATTCAATAAACCAAGCTTTGGTATAACCCATATATCATAAGGAACGCATTCCGGTCGGGTTATCTGGGATCTATTTAATTTACTCAGCGTGCTCACAGTTTTTCTGATGGGCACGAAATTTAAAATGATTAAAAATACAGTATAATCGGGTGAGGCAACTACATAGACTCGGCTGGCCGCAGATTGAGTATAGCTGATCTAGAGCATTTTCAACATTTCGCAAATTCATTTATAGGTTGTCAACAACAATTGAATCATACAGAAACAAAAATGGATCATGGTATGCAGGTCTTTGGTATTGCCATCATTAATAAAAACTGTAGGTGTTATATTGAATAAACATCATTATGTAACCATTATTATTATTGCAAATATATGCTATCATAGACAAATGTCTAAATATAGAGAATCAAAGTGTCCTACTAATTAACCAATCGACAAAAGTCGTAATACTAATTACTCTTTTCAGAATTATCACTAACATATCAATGAATCTTTATCATTACACAATATCATCCACAAAATTATGTAATAATGCATAACACTGTAAAACCTAAGAGGTGCAGTGTCATAATACTGCTTTTATTGTACAATCTTTAATATCAACTATTTTGAACAGCTAATTTACAGTTAATTTCTAAATAAGCTAATTTGTAAAGAGAAACTACATGTGATAAGCAAAATATTTAGAATGGTGCAGCCAACTGCTACAATAACTATGTCAATGACAATAAAGTGTTTACGGTGTTTGGAGTGCAACTTTGCATCCACATGTGAATTACTCAAATCCTATTGCTATCAGAAAGGACGCTGCGGCAAAATTCGGAAATGTTGCCGCTTGTATTGAAGCATATATTCAAGCTTGCATTTAAATATATGCATAAAAAATTGGTTGTTTGTAAAGTCTGTTTACGGACAATAATTTTACGTGATAACGTCAAAACAAAACAATGAAAAACTGCATTTTATGAATTGAATTATTCTATATATAAATAGATACGTCACAAGCCGATCGCTTATGCTTATGCTCTCGCTTGCACGCTCGGCTCAAGCGGAACGAGCATGCAACAATGAGTCATGCTTTTTCGTGCGTGCAGCCGGCATTCGTCGATTTATAAAACGTTATTACCTCAAAATATTTTACCTGCCCATTATTGAAAAATAAAAATTGCTAGAGTTATTATTACAGTTATAATACTATAATTTAGCTTAGCTGAATACTTTGTTTAAAATTACGAATATGAAATTAAATACTTAGTAATTTATATCTGGTACAAGTATAGTGACCACTTACAATTATTTTTAGTTTAGTCACTACCTCTTAGCCTTTTTGCCAGTATAAACATATTTGTACTAAGATATTTGTATAAGATATTTTTGAGCTTGTGTAAAATAAACTAAAGTTGTAGTTTACTATTCTATACTTTTAAAGTATTAACAATACATAAATACATGAAATATTTAGAATAATGTAATTACGAATCCTGTCTAAAAAGTTTTAATCCGAGAAATGACAAAATTATATCTACAATTACAAATAAATCATAATATAAATTACATGTATCTATAATAGATAGGTTATACATGAAACAATGTAACATATTAACATCCACTATTGTTATCTATTAGACACATAAACAAATTATCAGATAATTTGATAAAATCCACAAATAAATTGTAGATTTTTTTATCCTGAATATTTCACTCCAATTTCGTTTGTCAAAACGAAGCTTGTATAGTGGCAATACTGATTTTACTTTAGTGTGTATTTGAAAAAACTCTATTACATTTCAAGTTAAAAACTTTGCAGTTTAATCCAATATACATACCTTAGTTCCTGACTTTCCCCTTTATATAATGAAGAAATATTATTGTTAACCGATTGAAGTGATTTTACAAGATTAATTCCTAGTAGTCCGATGAAGCTGTTAAGACATTGCTATGTCAATAGCGTAGACAGTTCGAGAAAAAAAAAAGATTAATTGTATAACTTGTTGACGATTATGTTGTCAATAAAAAATATACTCATGTCAGCGACAAAGCATCTCAAAAATAATTGGTCTACCCACGATATTCTACATAGTTTTTTATAACACGAAGACAATATTCAGGCAGTGAATATATCAATATTGCAACTAAAAAATAAATAAATATAGTGTTTGATTGTGTCATGGAACGAAGGAACAATTAAATGTTTTGAATAACATATAAAGATCTTTATGTTAACAGTAAATGGACAAAAAAGAATAGAATAATTAATTACACATAAAATCAAATGAAATATTAAATTCATAAATTTAAATACAATTTTTAAATGGTATCAATTGATGATGATGGAGAAATCACAAAAGATCCTGAACAAGCAAGACAATCTAGAAACAGATGTGGTGACTTGAGCCTGCACTTTTTTGAAATGTTTTGATCATTGGTGGACTCCTTATACTTTTTGATTTATATATACGATTTATAAAATGTCTTAGTATTAAAGATACTAAACTGCTCAAGCTATATAATATAAAAGTGAATTTTGATACATTTCAGATTAACAAACTGCGACTCTGTTTTTGACCAATTACCATGAAGACGATTTCTCATGAGGAAAGTTCTTATATTGTACATATAACTATGACCCACAATGAGGTGTTATTTTGCTGTACTTTATCATTATTATGTTGTAATTTAACACAGACGGAGTCACGTGCAAATGCTGGTAACATTTATTAATGTTTACAAACATACAGTAAAAGTATAATATTATGATGAATTAAAAACTTTATTAATTTTTGTACCAAAATGATAACGGAAACAGTGCGACATAGCACGTCCAAATATGAGACATAATATCCAACTTGTGAGTTCGATGGAAGTCGAAAGATCGAGAATAGAATGTCCGTAGAAGCAACAGTTCACTTTGTAGTCATGTCCGGCCAATAGTTGATATAATACCTATGGGTGCTGCCTTCAAAGAGACGATCCAACCAGTTCTCCAAACCGTCTAGAAGGTTCTCTATATATCAGAAGGAAAAGAAGAAAATCCATTTTTTAAGTACATTTATAATAGTGAAATAGTATAAGTCATCATCGTCAGCCTGTAAAAGACCCACTGTGGGGCTATAGGCCTCTTCCTGAAAGAAGTTAATGGGCATAAACACCACACTAGCAAACGGCGTATTCAAACTCCAAGAAATCCACAGTTTCATGTTTTCCCACATACAGTAGTATTACAAAAACATTTCTCAAGTTCGGGTTTCCTCATAATGTTTTCCAATCCGTTCAATTTTCAGGGAATCTTAAATACTATTTACACACCTTCATAAGAAAAATGAAATAAAATAGTTTTTGGGAGATTTTCAGAGTAATCATCCATAGCTCTAGTCTACTGAGAAAATAGTAATGCCCACAGTCTGCAATAATCCTAATAATAATTTGTGGATTACCTATCGATTTTAAATAATTTAGAGATCCGTAGTTTACCACTTTCACATTCCAGACTTCACCTTATTTTACTGTTGTATATTTTTTTGTTACTGTTTATATATAAACAGAATTATATAGAACTCAGAGGATATATGTGAGATCAAATAAAATAAACTAAGCGAGAAATATTTATGACGAAACCTTATAGAAAGTCCAGAAACTTTGTAGGGATCCGACTCACCTTGTAACAATAGCGGCGGTTCGTTGGCATCGTGTGCGTCGGGAGCCTCGTCTGCTGAGGAGGAACCAGACTCGTTGTGGAACCCGATGAAAGCACCCGCCTCGGGGTCGAGGGAGTGCGCCCCGCTGCCCAGCGAACGCGTCATACGGCTCATACGCTGCTCACAAAATGATCTCTTATCACGACTCCCAATTCATTATCACAACTAACAATTCATTATCACATCACGCAATGCATTATTCCAAATCATTATCACAACACCCAATTCATTATCACAACTTCCAAATCATTATCACAACACCCAATTCATTATCACAACTTCCAATTCATAATCATAACACCCAACTCATTATCACGACTCCCAATTCATTACCACAACACGCAATGCCTTATTACAACTACCAATTTAACTAACTAAGTAACTAATTGAAATAACTAACTAAACGCATACGCCACGTGATTTTGACGTATTAGACATCATATAAAACTTCCACACTTTCTTTGGCTGTATATTTTGTCATGTCAACATACAAATGCTAAACAACCCTATGTATTTTTATTACCAACGTCTACGTTTCTCTAACAGACAACTTCCAATTCTTAAACACAACTCCCAATTGTTAAGAACAACTTCCAATTATTACAGACAACTCCCAACTCGAATTCAACAGAACCTGTAAATTTGACGAACTAATCCTTGCCTTACAAGTGATTCAGAGGAGCATTTGTGGGATTATTTTTTTTCGAAATGTCAACGCTGTTCACCTGGAAAGGTCTTTACAGCTTCACCGAACTACAAATTTTGTGGGAATAAAGTTTTTCTGTTAGGTGACAATTACTTGTTATAAATGTTACGCTACTCATCCGCGTGCTTGATTGCAACTGACATGGGAAAAGTTTTATTATAAAAATAATTCATTCGATTCATTAATATCAGTGTTAGAGGGTACCTTATGGGGTTTGTTGGCGCACTCAGGGTGCTTAGCGTGGTAGATGCAGAAGTACTTCCGATGAGGGTTAAGGGCGAGCACGGTACCGACGCAGTTGCGAGCGTTCAGTCGTAGCTCAGCGCCCCCTAACGACAGCTCGAGCACTCGTCTGAACCAGGCTATGTTCCGTTCCACAACCAGATAAGCGAATACAAGTGTCTTGTTCCTGCGATTCATTTTGACAAAGTGACTGTACTGTGCCTGACAATAAGTTCAGAACAAAGAAAAAACATCCATCCCCAATGTTTACAAGTTTTTATTTTACTTTTTTTGGCAAGCAATTTTCAGATTATAACTTCCATTGTCGTGTAGTCAATAATATTACAAGCGTCGTGCGATCACTCCAATATTAAGCGTCGTGTAAATCAATATTCTAACAAGATGGTGGATCCCTTGTTAGAACCTTCCAGGGAGTCTTTGTGGTATCTCAGAATTTCATGCTCCGTGGTATTATTTTCCATTCACTTCACTTATGCAGAATAAACTAACTATATTACGTAAAACACCACCAAATTTACAAATATAGAGTCAAATAACACAAGATATGAATAAAATATAAAATGTGACATGACACACTAAAACCCCGCCAAAAACTCAATGTTCGTAATTATGCGTATACATTGGAGGTAGCGATTGTTCTTTGCATCAGACCACGACATAGTGTCTGCATTGTGTCTGACAATAAGCATATTGTAACCCAAAAACGAATACTGTTATGCCGTCCTGCAAGCCTGTAATTATCTGGACATACATTGGTTGATCGTTGACATACCAAAAAGACACTGTGTCGGATTTATGATGCGATTCAGATGAATAAAGACACCATACCACTCCACCTAATTACTGTATATATATCTGTTGATATCAAAATATACTACACACGTAAGAGTGTTATGCTATTTGTATAGTGGTCGAGTTATGTTAACCAACCAAATAATATAATCAGAGTTTTCATGATCACAAAAATCGATTATTCGATCTAAAATATCTAATGGCCTATTTGGATTATTGGAATTACTAATGGCGTAGTTGGATTAAAGGAAAAAGTTTTTCTAATAGCGTAGACAGATCTAAGAAAGTAATTTATCTAATGGCAAGGTTAGATTGAAGGAAAAAGTTTATCTAATGGCATGATTGGTATGGAGAAATAACTTATGACGTGTATGGATTCGAGTAAAAGCTTTCTAATAGGACCTTATGATACACAATTCAGCCAAGTAAGTACGCGACTGGACTAAAGATTATCACGATTACAAAACATACTAATGTAATGTGAAATACTTCTAGGCGATAGATAATAAGTTATTGAAAATATAACTATTCTACTATTGGGTATATATAGTCCATTATTATTATGTGCGAACAAGCAAGAATTATTCAGTATCAACAGGTGTGAAAGGAAGAGCATTTTACAAATTACACTCGAGTTTACAATTAAGACAACGATTATTCAATTGATTATCATTTCACTTTTACTAATATTATACAACATAGTATATAACTCGATAGCAGAATAATTTGACAATAATTTATAACCGTTTCAAAATAACGCAATAGCGGATTTGTTATTGCTATATAGTTTTTTTTAACTTTGTGGACTTACTTGCGATAAGGCCAGACTATTTTGTGAAATTTCGATAGTAGCAGCACCCGGCTTTGCATGTCCACCAACAGGACGATAGTTCGACAACCGGGCTTCATTAATCTGTTAACAAAATTGCATAATATACACCTATAAATATGAATTGGTTATCCGATTGTCTCTTAGCTATTGGGCGTAAGTCAAACGTATTTGGATAATGTCGTATAACGCCGTCTAGCAAATTTTAAGGTATCAGGAAGTTATCCCATTAAAAACAATGTACATACGAAAACTTACGAAATTATATAGGATATATTTAATAATTGGTAGTAATAAATCGTCTTGTATTTTAAAATCGCATTTACGCGACACTTGACTTTGTTTAAACTTTATCGATCTTGTTACAAAAAAGTTAAATACGTATTAAATACTTGCTTTAAAAAGGTTTCGTACTAAATGCACCGCGCTCGCCCGAGATAAGTTCGCTTTATCCTATTTTCGCAAGTCTAACCTAACCTAACCAAAGCGCGACAAAAGAGCAAGATGGCGACCGTTCAGCTAGCGCGGTGCATTTAAAACGTAACCTTTTAAAGCAAGTATTCAATACGTATTTAACTTTTTTGTAATAGTACGGATTAGGTTTCAGCTTTTCACCACAACATCATCCGATGTTAAAGGAAGACATGCTCTAAGATGGTAAGCAAAACCTTGAGGGTGCTGGCTCTCAAATTTAGCTGTCGGAACATGCCAACAGGTTCTTCGCGACAGATTTTCAACCTGAAGGTGGTTGCTGGTTTTCGTAGTGGTAGAGCCACGCTGAAGCTTTTGGTTTCAGCATGAATGGGTCGGCTCGTCCGAGGCAGTACCACCCTCTCACAGAAAACCGACGTGAAGTAACAGTGCTTGCATTGTTGCGTTTCGCTCGGTCAGTGAAAGCGACGGAAACCCATCTCCCGTTCCCTCTCCTCTCCCTTTCCCTCTCCTTTTCTCTCCATTCCCCCAAACACAGGGTGGCAACGCTCTTGCGACTCCTCTGGGGTTGCTAGTGTCTATGGATGGCGGTGATCGCTTAACATCAGATGACCCGCATGTTCGTTTGCCTCCTATATGATATAAAAAAAGGCGATTTAGGAGAAATCCTACCATCATGAGCCACAATCACATAATATATGCATATCTTAAATCCAGTGTCACGATGTCTGTCCACGATGGACACTGAAACTACTTAACCGATCTTCATGAAAGTTTAATATTGATGTATAATTTAGTCCCGCTTGAAAGATAGAGTAATTTATATTTCGATTACTGTCCTCAATATTTTTAAATCTCAAATTAAATGATTATCAATGTTGATTATTGTTATTAATTTCAAGTGTCATCAGTCTCGAACAGATGGTGCTTTAAATAAGTTTATTGATAGGAAACTGTAGGACCGACTGTTATAGATAAACTCATAGATTGCGCCATGTTTTAATTTTGAATTTCTTTGTTAATGCCAGTTTATTTTATGGTGTATGTGCATTTTCTCTTTGTTGTTTATTAGTATTTGTTTTGACATTGCTATTTTATATGTGAAATGTGACCATGAACTACCACAGGATCGAAGGAAGTGACTCTTTAAACATTCACCATGTATATACATAAATAATTACCTAACAAGCCCGTTGTATTTCTCAGCTCGGAGTTCATGGAGCCGGAGCTCTGATTGAATCTCATTGTTATTGCGTTTCGTGAAGCCATTCTGGTGTTTTTTTTCTTCTCTCTGACGTTGGACAGACTCTTCTTCAATACGACTGTAATAGCAATATCACATTAGTAGTGAAAATATTAATTGGCCAACATGTAAATACTGTCAATGGGTCGTTAGTAATTAGTTCTTCAAATTGATTAACAAGCATACAATTAATTAATTGTTAGTCAATTAATTTTCCTACTTGGTTTATGTTTGAAGAATATCAATGGGTTGTTTACATGAACATGTGAACTATTAATGACTCGATATTCAATTTCAATTAGTCTTTCTAATTAGCTAAGGTACTAAGAGTACTAATGACTCATTAGGCAATTAGTCTTTCTATATTATTATATATTGACACCATGCTTATGTCACATAAATTGTTTTAGATTTTTGAAAAAGTGATACAACTGTACGACATATCTGATATTTTGTATGGAATCTGCAAATATTTCAATTTACAAATTATCATAAAAGTCAAATAAATGTAATTAAATTACATACTTTTTTTTCATTATCGACTTCAATAACACTATACAGTTAACACTTTAACCTTTTCTTTTATTTGTTAAATTATAGTTCTGCACTATTATTGAATATCGACAAATCATATGGTTAATTAATATAACAAAGAAAAAAAAATGTAATCAGGTAAGTACATGAGGTAAGCCATGAGGTATCCGGCGGCGAGCACGAGCGCGACCGTCGCGAGCACGGACAGAGCCGAGAGCGCGTGGTGCGAGCGCAGCGCGTGCGTCGCGCGCTCCCCCCACTCGCACAGCCGCGACACCGCGCGCCACACCGCGCCCCGCGCCGCCTCGTCCAGCAGCTCCTGTCCACCCACCGTGCCCAACAACCTTCCACACACTGACGTACATCCCCCCACACACTACTCGAACCATATGGCGACCATAAGTAGCCCACAAGGTGGTGGAACACTCTTCCATATAATGGTAGAGCATTATCCCATATATTGGTGAAACTTGTCCCTTATATTGTCGGCAGCGACTCAAGCCTAGGTCCGTTCCCTCGGCGTGGAAGCCTTGAGTACGTTGATCACGCGATACAGTGACACAAAACCTTACATCACTGCTACAACATCACACACATCACCTATACACACGTGCACGCCTACACGCTGTCACGCTGTTTCTTTTTCAGAGAAATAAACGACAAAGAGTTCTACCCTTATTTTTCCCTATCCTATCCTATATAGTTTAGAAGAATTTTTCCGACACAAAATACATACCAGAAGTTGTTGAGACACGCATGCTTGGTACACATGCACGTTTCAACAACTCATATACGTATATCTAGATAGCTTAGGTTAGCTCAGATAGGTCGTGATTTTTGCACAAAACAAGCGACAGCCAAAGCCGAGGTATGCCGTGCACCCTTGAGTTAGTCGCCCAAACATCCCAAATCGGCTGAGTGCCTTCAGCGCTCGCATCAGTAGTTCGGTGAAGCTTTAAAAATCTTTCCAGGTCAAAAGCGTTTTCATTTCGAAAAAAAAATATCCCTTATATTGGTGGAGCATTGTCCCATGTATTGATGAAACATGTCCCTTATATTGGTGGAGCATTGTCCCATATA
>JACEII010000022.1:5084669-5106227 GCA_014332785.1 Antheraea mylitta | reverse complement strand
TGGTGGAGCATTGTCCCATATATTGATGAAACATGTCCCTTATATTGATGGAGCATTGTCCCATATATTGGTGAAACATATCCCTTATATTGATGAAGCATTGCCCCATATATTGGTAAAACATTATCCCATATACTTATAGTGCATTGTCCCATACATTAGTGAAATATTGTCCCATACATTAATGGAGCATTATCCCACATAGCGGAGAAACATTATTCTATATAATAGTTGAACATCTCATATGTTGGTGAAACATTGTCAAATATAGCAGATAAACATTGTCCTATATAATGGTGGAACACTGTCCTATATAATGTTGAAATATTGTCCTGTGTAATAGTAGAACATTGCGACATAAAATGCGAAAGTGAATGGTCCTATACGATTTTTAAATTACATAATGATTCCAAAAATTATGCTATATACCTTTTATCCAACTTATATACAGCGATAAAGAATTGACCCATATAGTGGTGAAATATTGTCCCATATGATGGTGGAACATTCGTCCCAAATTGTGATTAGATATTATCTAATATAGTAATTACACACTGAACCATATGGTAGAGGACCAAAAATTTTAAAATTCTCGCTTTCTGATACCTTATGATACTACACTGTTCTAGATTCATTTGGACCTCCCTCTGCATCATGTGATGGAAAAGGGAATATTATAGAGTATTTGTATTCTGATCGAGAATCCGTCCTTTATGCATTATAATTATTATCTTGGAAATACCATTAGTTGGACTACAATTCTACCTTGAAAATGTATCTTATAATATGCCCGAAGTAGTTTTACTTCAAATATTTAATCTAAAGATTTCAGGATTCAAATCACCACGATTTAAAACATTTTGTTTATTATTCTTTTCAATTTTAATCAGCATTTAAGTCACCAATGATTACCAGTTTATATACAAACAAATAGATATGATTATAGAAATTAATTGAACGCAGAGATTAGAACAATAAAACTGAAAAAAACATTGTAGTCTCATTGACAACTTACTTGAACATGGGTTTCATAGGCCAATTCCTCGTTAGGCTTCAGCAGCCTCTTTATCATCTGCTCGAGGGCTCGTTTTGTTTCATTGAGCCTCTCCTCGTACTTCAGGGCCTCGTCCCTCCAGGTCGGGTCCGTTGGATTGTCCTCACCATTACACTGAGGGTGGTTGCATATCGGCCACGTTACATTCAGCCACTCGTACTGGATCCTAGTTGCTTCCCGTCGCCATATTATCACAATACGGTGTTCAATATCAGATGTGTCCATTCCTGTCAATAACCAATTTATTGAATTTCATATAGAGGTGTATGTATATTGAATATTCGTTGCTATTTAATAAAGACAAAGTCGTTGTTTTGGGATTATACCGTACATCTCATCAAATATTATGCAGTCATTTTGCCGAGCCAGTATAAAAAAAATAGTGCTGAATGATGAGATGATTTATTCGATTCTAAATTTTAGACCTATATTCTAACTATACTAGTACTTAAAATTATTCGTTCGAATATTATTGCAAAAATAATTAACATTCATCAAAATAAAGTTCAAATGAATCGAATAGTTTGAGTTACTGAAACTGTTCAAGTATTCAATTCCGTTCGGATATTAGTCCCCGTGTTATAATGGACTTATCTATTACTTATCTTTACTTATCTATTATTCTCTCGTACTTAAGTCGCGTCGTCATTAAAATTATACTTTTAATGAAGTGAACCGATTTTAATGAAATGAAGACTAAATGTTACTTGAGGATATGCTTTATGATTTTCTTGGTGAGGTTTCATTGTAAACGCAGTACTTTCGCATTGATGCGTGTTGAAAGACAAGTAGACAAAGAAAACTTAAGCTATTAACATCTACGAAACGAACAATGATTTGTGGTAACTATATCAGTGTTGTATTCCTGTATCGGGTAATGTTATATTTCGAATGATGACTGAATGTATTTTATTTTTTATTCCAAAGTACCTGCAACAATTTTATCATAAAAGTCTAAAAAGTACAGTCACATTCTTCTTTTTTTGTTTTGGCTCCCCAGAAGCACTTGCCAGTGTCAATGGATAGTACAATAATATTATAAGCGTCGTGTGATTATTTCAATATTATAACAAGACGGCGGATCTCTTGTTAGAACCTCCCAGGGAGTTTTTGTGGCATCTCAGGATTCCATGCTTCGTGGTATTATCTCCCATGCACAATAAACTAACTTACATAAAATTACGTAAAACATAACCAAATTTACAAAATATAGAATCAAATAACACAAGATTATGAATAAAATTTAAAATCCACTACATGATAGACTAAGATCCCGCCAAAAAAAAAAACCTAGTCATTTTTATTATATGTATAAAAGATGGCAACTGACCGGAACCGTTAGCGAGCGCGCGTACGAACTCGGGCTGCGCGTGCGTGTAGAGGTACGCGTAGTGCGTGCGGTCCGGAGCCGCGCGAGCCAGCCGACGCACCTCGCGGCGAGCACCCGCGCCTCCGCCCCCGCCCCCGCCCCCACACACCAGCACGCAGCACAGCCGCCGACGCGACGCGCGCCACTCCACCGGGCACACTCGCTCCAGCACGCTCTACCCCCACACACGCAGGCAACACTCGTACACACATACTCATACTCAATCAAATAGGGGTGTGCGAATAATTCGAACTTACCAATTATTCGTTCCGAATCGAATACTAAAATTTGATTCGAACAATATTCGCAAACCCCTACAATCAAATCAAATCGAAATGCTCTTTATTCAATGTAGGATCTCAGAAGAAACTTTTCAACATAAAAGCTACCACCGGTTCGATATACAACCCAGTCAACGAGAAGAACCGACAAGAAACTAGATCTGGGTTATCTTTTTATAATAGATAATATATTTTCTTTTATAATTACAACATAATAAACATATAAAGTTACATTCATTTCTGGTGGATGCACGGAGACAGGCCTCACTTCCAGACGTCACTATCGTTCACATATTAATGCACCCTTTTTTTTTTACGTGGGGAAATCGCTTATGGATACCCCCCCCCCCCCCCCGGGGGAAAGGGCGGGCTATGTCCGACTTGCACGGACCAAAACCCCACGGTGTGCCGACAGACCGTGTTGTTGGGGCGGCAAGGGATCGATGTAGGCTATTCCCCTTGTAGAGCCGCCCCAACGGTCCGCCCGGCAGAAGGTGGCCGCCGGGCTCCTACCCATAGAGAGACAGACTGGGCACACACCAGCTGCCTCCCCTCGTCCGCCGGACCTGTGCAATGAAGGGATGAGCCCCTCGACTGCATCCCCTCAGGTCCGGCTAATATTAATCCACCCTGTAATAGCCTTTATGTATTACCCTATAATTATCTTATCATTAATATCCTTTTAGGACTTTGTTATAGAATCTAATACTATCACCTAAAAATGTGTTACTGATCTTAGTCAGCCTGAAACACGGAGTAACCAGTTTGTTATTATTTCTAGTATTTACATTATACCACAACAACCAATCATATACGAGAAATCTATTTTAATTGATATTAATAGATGAAGCTATATTAAAAATGTCCATACTATTGACACCCGATTAGGCCTCCCACGGCAGCAGCTCAAGCCTAGGTTCGATTCCTCGGTAGGGAGCCCTTGAGTGCGTTGCTTGCGCGATACGGTGACACACAAATATACATCACCGCTACAACACTGCACAATCACCCCCACACACGTGCACGCCTACACGCTTACACATGAAAGTGGAAGGGTTTACTTTATTTTTCCTTTATCCAACTGAAAAACTTTCAATTTTCCGATAATAAATATATGGAGGAGTTGTTGAGGCGTGTATGCTTGGTACACATATACGTTTCAACAACTCATACATATATAAATAACTAGCTAGGTTAGCTAAGATAGGTCGCGATTTTGCATGCAACAGGCAACAGCCAAGCCGAGATGTGCCGTGCACCCTTGAGCTGGTTGCCAAAATAAAATCGGCTGAGTGCCTTAAGCGCTCGCCTTAGTAGTCCGGTGAAGCTGTTAAGACCTTGCTGGGTCAATAGCGTAGTCATTTAGAAAAAAAAAAAACTATACTATTGACCTGACAAGCCATTGGTCGAAATTATTGGCTATGTTATAAAAGGCCAGTCGGTAGAGGCATTAGGAACATTCTTGTTCAGAAACTTAAGCTATTAACAACTACGAAACGATCAATGGTTTGTGGTAACTATATCAGTGTTGTATTCCTGTGTCGGGTAATGTTATATCTGATTGTTCTTGGTTGACTCTACCTGACCTGATATGTTGGAGAAGCTGGTCTGTGAGGGGCATAGAGAAATGGGAACCTGGGTCATTCTTATGTGCAGTGTCTGCCCGTCCTTTTTTTTCAAACTGATTAAGCTATTGGCCTAACAAGGTCTTAACAACTTCACGGAACTACTCGCGGCGAACGATTAAGTCATTTAGCCGATTTTATATGTTCAAAATCAAATATACTTTATTCATTTTAAGCCTTAATAAGGCGCTTATGGACGTCAAAAACTACCACCGGTTCTGAAAACAACCCAGCCATCGAGAAGAACCGGCAAGAAACTCGATAGGGTACTTTTTTTTACTTATATTTCTAATACATCATACAATAGCTTATAATGGATGCACAGAGAGGAGTCAGTTCCAGACATCACTATCGTTCACATACTGATCCACTCTATAATATCCTTTCGACACTAAAACCCGCTTGAAGTGGCGTTTAAATTTGCAGTCTGGCAAATTGGTAACATGTTTTGGGACTATATTGTAAAACCTTACACTATTACCTAAGAAACTATTAGTGATTTTGCTAAGTCTGAAACATGGGACGATGTATTCTTATATATGTGTAGTTTCTAGTGTTTACATTATGCCGGTCTTTTACTAAATTCAGTTTTTCAAAGTTTTTACTGACATACATTAAATTATCAAGAATGTATTGGGAGGGTAGAGTTACAATACCGAATTCCTGGAACTTCGTTTTTAATGATTCGCGAGGTCCCATATTATATATTGCTTGAACTGCCCGTTTTTGTAATAAAAATATGGTGTCTACCTCAGCAACCATACTGATAGTTAATAACTGTTGAATAGATAAACCCCATCGAGTTTCTTGCCACTTCTTCTCGATCACTGGTTTATAGTGGTATAATCATTTATCAGTGGCAGTTTTGACTTATATCAAATGAAGCATCTTTGATTTCATTTACCTGAGATGAAAGCCTTGGAAGTGTTAGCATTTGCTCAGCCTCGATGAGCTGATGAAGTGTCTGTGTGGGTATCTCCGTGGTGCTGACAGTAGCAGCTGGCTCCAAACTGTCCTCTTTCAGCAGCACCATCGTGTCCATATTCCGTTGCACCTTATATCTCGATGTCACGTTCTGAGTGTCCCGGGATGAAGTGTCAATAAATCTGATGAAATATTAAAAAAACTTTCTTAGTTACCTATGCTGTATCCCTTTTTTAGTATAATTTATTGTGATAAATATAAATTATACTATTGTGATTACTGGAGGATTGATATTACTTGCATCTGCAGGAAGTGTATCTCTCATTCCCTTGTAAATGCTCCCTGGGTTCTGTGAAAGCCTAATATAGATGGGATATAGAATAGAGCATCGGCATCTTTGGAAAGAGTATAACATAATACAGTGAAATTCGGTTATAACCACGACGGAGGGCACTTTAATATCGTCGCTATATCCGAAATAATAAACAGTCATGTCCATATGTACATGTACAGTAACGGGTTGTTATTGAAAGAACATGTTATAGTGCACTGTTTCAGTTTAGTTTTTTCTGCACGCTGTAAGGTGCATTCCATTTTTATAATTCCTCCTACATCAATATTGTTTTAGTAGTGGTAGAGCCAAGCTGAAGCTATTATTGTTTTCAGCACTAATGGGTCGGCTCGTCCGGGGAAGCACCACCCTCTCACAGAAAACCGACGTGAAATAACAGTGCTTGCATTGTTGCGTTTCGTTCGGTCAGTGAGAGCCGGACCCACCTACCTTCCCCTTCTTCCTTCCCTTCCTGCCCCCCCCCCCCCACCCTCATCCCCAAACACAGACTGGCAATGCACTTGCGACTCTCCTGGTGTTGCAAGTGTCTATGGACGGTGGTGATCACTTAACATCAGGTGACCCATCTGTACGTTTACCTCCTATGACATAAAAAAAAAATCTAAATTATTTTGACCTTCACCAAATAAACAATACTTTTTGAGCCTTGTGAAAAGTGAGAAATATATATATATTATTAAATTAGCCAAATTAAATAAAATATATAAGTATTTTCGCTACCTAGAGATAAATTGGAAGTCGGTGCCAACCGATACTTCAAATTTGTTGCAGACAGAAAAGTATATTACATTATACAAATATACATCACGAGTCGTGAGAGTGGAGTTAAATTTTGTACCTATGTAGATAATATGATTTTCTTCCAATACATCTCTAGGTAGCGAAAATATTTATATATTTTATTTAATTTGGTTAATTTAATAATATAATATATGTATATATATACATATTTATTAAAATAATATATTTATTAAATATATTATTATTGTCTCATGCTCCAAGTGTTTAGGTTTAACGAATCAAAATACAAACAAAGCATTTGCTTGAACATCCGTGAACATTACAAATGATAATAAAGCTTAATATTTACCTTTACCGACTCAATAGCAATATCCGTACGGGATTTCTGGGAATCTGTCATAAATGGTTCATAAAAACAAGTCGCTATACCCGAAATTGACGCTATATCCAGAGTCGCTATTACCGAATGAATTTCTTACGAAAGTATGCTTTAAAATCAAGGGACGTCAGTTTGACGTCGCTATAACCAAAAAGTCGTTACAACCGAGGTCGTTTTATTAATGAATTATCTGTATACTAGAATATTTTTGATTCAACAGATAATTTTGACCAATTCTAGTAGTACATTTAGTTCAGTTGCTGTTAAGCAGCAGAGACATCTATGTTTAAATACTGTTCATGGATTATTCGACCGCGCCATCTACCACGAAAGGCCGAAATATTACTATAAAAAAAAAGGATAAACATACCCAAAAGCAACTCTATCTCTGTAGTGGAATGCAGTGATAAGGTACCGCAGGCGGATCGTATGGCGTTCCTCGAAGATCAATGCTTTAACTTTGTTGTCCTCAAAATCAGACACAAACGAGTCAACATTACCATCATTGATAGTCGTCACCATCTTGTATGGGAATTTCCATCTCACGAATTCTGAAAAATTACAAGAGTTTTGGAATGTTATACTATCAAAAGACTAAATGTGACCGCAAATCCGTCCGTGTGTAAAAAAAAATTGAGCTATCATGGGACGCGTGTTAGATGTGAAACATCGCAATTGTTTTGTATAAGTTATAAGCCTTAAAGAACAGTTTATGAAAGGAATCAGCTATGGCATAATCTATACTAATATTATAAAGAGGTCAAGTTTGTGACGTTTTTTTTTTTACTTTATTTTTGGCAATTAATCTTTCAGATTATTACTGCCATCGTCACGTAGTCGATAATGTTACAAGCGTCGTGCAATCACTTCAATATTGCGTCGTGTGAGTCAATATTCTAACAAGATGGTGGATCCCTTGTTAGAACCTGCTAGGGAGTTTTTGTGTAATCTCAGAATTTCATGCTCCGTGGTATTATTATCTATTCGCTTCACTTTGCACAATAAACTAACTAGATTACGTAAAACTCCACCAAATTTACAAAATATAGAGTCCAATAACACAAGATTATGAATAAAATATAAAATCCACTACATGACAGACTAAAATCCCGCCAAAAACTCTCAAGTTTGTGACGTTGTGAATTGTGACGTTGTAGGGGGTAATCTCAGTAACTACTGGTCCGATTTGATAAATTCTTTTAATGTTATATAGCTAATTTATCGAGGATGGTTATAGCCTATATATCATCACGCTAAGACCAATAGGAGCGGAGCAACAATGAAAAATGTTAAAAAATCGGGGTGTTTTTTCCTCTTGAGAGCTTTCGCTGTATATTAGTTAGCCCAAATTAACTATGTCCACGCGAACGAAGTCGCGGGCAAAGACTAGTGTAAAGATAAAGCATTACAAATTTATTCCATAAAATAATGATGTTTTATTTATTTTATTTATTTACATATTCATTTTTATTAGATACAAAATACTTAAATTGAACTAGGCGCAGGTGCGGTGTGTTTGGCGGCATTTGTCAATGGGCGCTAGATACTAGATAGTAACGCTAGTTGAACGAGTGGCCGACAAAACAGTTTGAATCTTATGTTTATACAGATAGCGTTGCAAATTTTTTTTTTTCGAACTGTCTACGCTATTGACCCAGCAAGGTCTTAACAGCTTCACCGGACTACTAAGGTGAGCGCTTAAGGCACTCAGCCGATTTTATTATGGCAACCAGCTCAAGGGTGCATGGCACACCTCGGTTTGGTTGTTGCCTGTTGCATGCAAAATCGCGACCTATCTTAGCTAACCTAGCTAACAATTCATATGTGTATGAGTCGTTGAAACGTATATGTGTACCAAGCATACACGCCTCAACAACTCCTCCATATATTTATTATCGGAAAATTGAGAGTTTTTCAGTTCGATAAGGGAAAAAAGTAAACCCTTCCACTTTCATGTGTAAGCGTGTAGACGTGCACGTGTGTGGGGGTGATCGTGTAGTGTTGTAGCAGTGATGTATATTTGTGTGTCACCGTATCGCGCAAGCAACGCACTCAAGGGCTCCCTACCGAGGGATCGAACCTAGGCTTGAGCCGCTGCCGTGGGAGGCCTAATCGGGTCCGCGTTGCAAATATTTTGGAGTATTTCGTTAATAACGCAAAGTTAATGTTTTACGTCGCTACGCCAACAATCAGGTTTACCCTCCGCGTATAGATGTTTCATATCATAAACAGTGACTAATAAAATCATCTGAATGTATTAAGACTAATTACTACCTTCTAATAAATAACTACTTTTCTCCCGTATTTATTCCCGATTATTCCCATTAAAATATATTGTAGTAACTTTTCATAGACAGAGCCAATTTTAATGAAACAAAGACTATGTTACTTGAAGATATATTTTATGATTTTCGGTTATGGTAGACGCAGTACTTTAGCAGTGGTTCAAAATTCAAACAAACAGACAGACATTTCTAAATATTATTGAAATTTAATTTTACACTTGCAATTTGTTTTTTTACAAAAATAAAAAAGTAGTTACACAACATTCTTATTATATGTATGTAGAGGTGTAATACTGGATCTTATAAATAGTATTATGTATAGCTAAATGTATAGTGATTAGATGTAGCTTATATAAAAACGAAAATCAAAATAACTATAAATTTCACATATAATACCTTATTATGAAAAAAACTTACCCAAAATCTTAGGTATAGACGAGAGACTCTCTTTATAAATGTAGATGTGCTTATCCAGCAAAAATGTCAGACAAGGCACACCGTGGATCCCAACTCGTCTTGCTAAGTTAGCCTCATGACCGGCGTGGACTGTGGCCACAGTGACACCCAGCGGCTGCATCGCTTCCACCAGCCTACGCCATGCAGCCGCGTTCCTCACACAGTCGAAACACCAATCAGTGTAGAACAGAACTATTGCAGGCGTATATACACTCTTCTCTACGATATTGTTCTCGAAATGTCTTGAAAGAAAATTAATTATCACTATTTAACTTTACTAAAACCAATTTTTATATACCATCCATATCTAGTAGTTTTTAGCAGGATCTCAGTCTGCTTGTCACATTAAGAAATGTGGCTTTACTTTTGTGTTATTCATCCCTGACTTGTATAATATCCCAACCATCTTAGACTGTAGTCCACATATGGTAACATGTAACCACGTATGGTTTATAATCATCATTTAACAGCAGATGTGACAGTGCTCAAAGACTAAAAACACTATAAAGTGTTCTAGAGTTTTGGCAGGATCTTAGTATGTCATGTAGTGGATTTTAATCTTGTGTAATTTGACTCTATACTTTGTACTATTCATGGTGTTTCACTTAATATAGTTTGGTTATTGTTCAGGAGTGAAGTGCAAGTGAAATAATACCATGGAGCATGAATTCTTTGATGCCACAAAATCCCCATAAAAAGATCTAACACGAGAGAATCCATCTTGTTACAACATTGAAATTATATCAAGACACTTGTATTCAAAAATAGTTGTAATAATCTAGTTTGGTTGCCAAAAATAAAATTAAAAAGGAAAGTGCTCCACTAGGGATGATCGATATTTTGATGTTTTGATTTCAATAACATCGATGTTATGTGAATAAAATACCAAAATGTTTTAGGGTCATTTAATGTTGCATGTACTAGCTAGAGACTAGATAATTGTCAAACTTTCTTAGGATGACCTTTTTTTTTCACGTAGGCCAACTCCTTTGCCAGAAACTCCCGATAAAGTTAGTTTTTTATAGACAGTTTTAATTACTAGCAAAAACATCGTGGTTTTGAGTCATCTATGTTTTGCTATCAATGTTTATCGTACATCGATACTATTAAACCGATGTTAGCATCAATGTTTTTCTAATATTGATCATTCCTATGCTCCACTCTTCTGAATACAGATGTTCATAAAACAGTGGCAGTTTGATTATGTTATAGTCACATAGAATAAGCTTACCTTGCAGTGACTGAAAGTTTATGAAACAATGTGATATCTTGGTCTTGAGATCTAAAATGTGCTCCAAAGAACTCTTCAAATGGGTCATTGCTGAAACAAATCAGATTGTATTGCTAAATATAACTGTTTTTTCTAACAAAATTCATCATGTTGGGAAAATCATAAGGATTTATAAGGTTTTACAAGTATAAGTTCAATTTAAACCATGATTTTAACATTAATTAGACGATTATCACAATAACATTTTTAGTAATTTTTTTTTATATGATAGGAGGCAAATGAACAGATGGGTCACCTGATGTTAGGTAATCACCACCATCCATAGACACTTGCAACACCAGGGGCCTGTGTTTGGGAGGAGGGCGGGGTGGACAGGATGGGAAGGAGGAAGGGGAAGGTAGGTGGGTCTCCAGCTCTCTCACTGACCGAACGAAACGCAACAATGCCAGCACTGTTACTTCACGTCGGTTTTCTGTGAGAAGGTGGTGCTTCCCCGGACGAGCCGACCCATTCGTGCTGAAAACAATAATAGCGTCAGGTTGGCTCTACCACTACCAGAATTCTTACAGATAGATATATTTATTGTAACAAAAAAGCTTTGCTATATTATTTCAACCATTCATATCTGTCTTAATTAAACATTCTATTCTATGTTTAGAAGTTAAATATATGTATCAAATATCTCATATTAGATATAGGCTATGTTTAGTTCAAATTCATATTTATATTATAGTAATAATAATATTATTACCAAAATAAGTACCACTCTCAATGATAATTGATTTTTTCGTATATCATAGGTGGCAAACGAATAGGTGAGTCACCTGATTTTAAGTGATCACAACCATCCATAGACATCAGCAACACCAGCAGAGTCGCATGTGAGTTGCCAACCTGTGTTGGTGGGGAAGGAGGGAGGGACAGGGGAAGGGATGCAAGGGAGAACGGGGAAGGTGGGCCTCCGGCGCTCGCACCAACCGAACGAAACGCAACAATGCAAGCACTGTTACTTCACATCAGTTTTCTGTGGGTTGGGTGGTACTACCCTGCGCAAACCGATCAATCCATGCTGATACCAGTCATAGCTTCAGCGTAGCCCTACCATGTGTATTGTATAATAAAAGCTCAAAGAAAAACAAGTATTTTCTAAACAAAAATAATATAATAGGCTGCACAGTGCAGTAACAAAAAACCTTATTATGAGACATCGTGTGATTGCTACATATTACTTACTTTGGTGTAATGAGCGTAATCACTAATTCTATATTAGAGAGTTGGATACCTATGTATATATGTCAATTATTTAGTGATCACCTAAGTTTGTTACTCAAAAATTAAATAGACCTATGTAAAATTATGTCATCTTACTTAATTATGAATTTTATTAATAGATTTCATTGATTACTATACTTATAGCAACAGATAATTTATAACCAGACCATAAACTAACAGCTACATTGCTGTTTCATTATTGGCTAAAGTATTCCCACAAACATATTTACAAATGTGGTGGTGTTATAGAATTATGTATGAAGTAAAATACGTCATCTAGGTGTAAGAAACAATTTCAGGGAATTGTTTGTTATTTAAGCCAATCTCGGATGCCAGAGCAGTTGCCAATTAATTTAAATCATGAAATACAAGTTGACTCATTAACAAAAATGTATATACAGAATATGTAATGAATCATCGGAAACATTGGAAAAAAACTCATGATTGTTGTTGTTAGTGAAAACTCTTAGAAATGGAATTGGAATATGGGAGCACATTCACTATTAATTCAAAGTCAAAACTTGCAGAGGTTCACCGCTCTTAAGTCTCTAACTTGAGAACTTCTTCTTACCCTTACCCTACCTAAGTATGGTCAGCACAACCTGTTTTTCTTTTCCTGTATGTCATCTCAGAATTCACCCTTCTTATACACATATTATTTTTCACACAATCCATCTATACCTTTTCAGTCTTTCTTTACTCCTATATCTGTCCACCTTCATACTCAATACTTTCCTAGTTACATAGCGTTCATCTTTTCTCATAACTTTCCTGTACCATGTTAACCTATTACTCCTCAACTTCTCTGTCACTGTTGTTATTTTCAAACTTTATCTGACTTAGTCATTCTTATCCATTCTAGTTAAACCACACATCCATCTTAACATTCATATCTCTGCCACATGTAACCTTTACTCATCCATCTCTTAAACTATCACCTGATAAGGTGTATTAAAAAAAATCCCTCCCACCATGCTATATTCCATATTATATATTTTTCACAAAGGATTATCATTGAATATTGGCCATTATATAAAAGTGGAGAAATTAAAAATATCATAATCTATACTAATAATGTTATAAAGAGGTAAAGTTTGTGACCTTGTAGGAGGTAATCTCAGGAACTACTGGTCCGATTTGAATAATTCTTACAGTGTTATTAACTCATTCAACAAGAATGGTTATAGGCTATATATCATTACGCTAAGACCAATAGGAGCAGAGCACAGATGAAAAATATTTCAAAATCAGGATTTTTTTCCTTTTGAGAATTTCTGCTGCATGTTAGTGTCAGCCCAAAGTATCTATTCCACACGAACGAAGGTCCAGAGGCTAATAACTAATAATTAGAGCTGATTCTATTGTACTTTCAGCTCAGTTTCATTTAGATGGTTCGATATTACAGAGTAGAATTATGAATGCTAATAAAAGACTCTTTATCCAACAAAACATCCATCATACATGGTGTAAATAATATTATATCTGATATCAGATATCATCATCAACATCAGCCTCCAAGAGAACCACTGTAGGGCCATTACTTTCCTCTAGAAGGAAGATATGGGCATAATCATCTCTGGTCAGCCCACAACATATTGGCAATTTCAAACTTTGAGAAATTATAATACTGTGATAATAAATAACTATACATTATGACATTTATTAGTATATACTATATACTAATAAATGATTATACTACAAGAATATTTCTCAAGTTCAGGTTTTCTCCCAATGTTTTCCTTCACTGTCAGCTGATAGTTTTACCAATTTAAATTGGTAAATATATGTGAATTCCAAAGAATTTTTTGTACATCCCTAGATTCGAACCTGCAGACATCAGTTATATTCCAACATTTTCTTTTTTGTCCATTATTAGACAGGTTCTATAGATTTACAGTCATAATTAAACCAAAAAAAAGTACCTTCAATGTTAAGAAGGTCACTAATGATAAAAAGAAGGATATTTAATTGAAAATTACCTAAATCTAGCATACTGGCTGTAGTCATGTCTTTGTTTGTAAAGGTGGTCATCTTCATTTGTTATGCCATGTAAGTCATAAGCTTGTCTTCGCTCTGTGTCTGACAGTAACTCGTAAGCTTGTTTGATTTCAACAAAATGTGACTCTGCATTCGGATCCTCATTTTTATCTGGATGCCTATAAAAATTATAATTATTTATTAAGCTTCTGAATTCCTAAATAATCTCAGAAATACTCTTCACATTTGATGCACAAGTTAAAAAAGCTTGTCATAATTCTGCCTCCACATGATATGGTATTTAGCAAATATACTTGACAAATGAGGATATATTGATAAGGAATTATCTATGTATTCAACACACTCTTATGCATATAATTGTGTTAAGTTTACAGTACATTTTACCTCATATTGAATATTAGAAAGAAATTATAATATGCAATTTGCTTTAAAACACATTGAATATATTTTTCGTAAAAATTATATTATTTATAAGTAACAGGCAATAATTAGTATGAGGATGAAACATGTACCTAAATACTGTCTTATACAAAAATAGGTAAATAATGTACTTTACACTGTCATCTGATATATAACCCTTACTCACCACTCTTTTGCGAGTTGTCTGTAAGCTTTACGTATTTCTGGAAGAGTCGCTTTGCGGTGAACGCCGAGAATTTTATACGGGTCATCGATTTTCTGCGCGGAAACCAACACGCCCAATCCGATCAGCAGAACAACCCACAACAATCCTGGTGACCAACACCTGCATTTCCATTGCATGTTATTATAAAAATGTATTTATTCAACCCACAGAAAAAAATCTTAGGAAAATTTTTTCACTGCCAGTCTCATATCGACACACATTCACACACGGTTAACATAATCACTCTGTGAGGGAAATTTTAAAGCGAAGAATACAATAGACTGTTATCAGTCATTTGTACTAAAATAGACCCACTGAAAATCATTTGAAATAAAAAAAATCTTTATGAGATCAGGAAATGTCAACTGTACTAAACCTAGGGATATTAAAAAATAATCGATTTTTTAATTAAATCGATTTTTTATTGTCGATGTTTATTTTCATATTATTCGATTTTTTGAAAATCGATTATATAAATTACGCATTTTAATCGATTTTTATAAACATCTATACGACGGATGAAAAAAACTCAAAATAAGTTCATTATTATTTACAATTGAAGAGTGAGCATAGTGAGATAATATGTTTGTAAAAATTTAAAATGTTTTCTAGCCGCAAAACACCTAAAAGCGGCTGGCGAAAGTATTTTATAACGAAAAAGAATAATACCACAGTAATATGCATTTCCTGTTCGATAGAATGAAAAATTTTGTAGTGAAACTACAAATTTAAAAAGAACATAGAATGAAAACATCCCACTGCCTTACAAGTAACATGTGTTACTATATATCTTATAATGATTGTTGTGGTTCTTATGACAGCCAAATACCGCTCTCTGTAAAATTAAAACTTTCAATAAAACTAAAAAGGTCTGTCATGCGAGTACAACATGTTTACTAAAAATGTCTTATGGTAAACTCGACATCGATAAGTATACAAAACTATAAATTATTATTGAAATTATTCAATAAAAAAAATTCTTCAATCTTAATTTTCTCAGTCACACTATGATTAATATGAAAATTTAAAAGAGAACTTCATTGTTTTGAATTTTACAGTTAGAATTAATAATGTTGTCATTTTGTTAGGATGTTTATCATTTCATTTTTATTACGATATAATGTTTAATAGTACTGAAAATTTCTATGGTATTTAGTTTCTATATTCTTTACCTTGAAAGTTTAAAGGAACATTCACTTTTATTTTGTTTTGAACTGGTTATTTTTGATACGTAATTTTTTTATGTGATTCTTAATCTGATAAATTGTTATTTAAAATCTTTAGGTTTATTATAGGAATATGGAAAGCATGTCTATTTTTAAATATTATAAAAATCGATTTTTGAAAAAATCGATTATTTATTTTTAATAAAATCGAGTTTTAACAAATCGATTATTATTTAAAAAAAGAAAAATCGATTCCTAATTAATCGATTTTTTTCATTAAACTCACATCCCTAACTAAACCATAGAGAAACTTTTTTTTTACCGTAGAAAAAGAAATAAATGATATAAATAATCAAATAAAATAGATATATATGAATCTCTTTACTATTTTTATGCTAATTTGGCTTAAAAACACAGTGTATAATGTGTATAGTATAGATGCTTATGATTGTATTTATATTTTTAAATTACGTTTATTTTATCAGATATGTGTCTACTAAAAGTTAATATAATACACATAATCACATGTTAACTAATGCATCTTACTAATATAATATCGATAAAATGGAGTTATACTTTTCAAGTAGATAGGTACATAATTTGAAATGGTTTTTGCCAACTAGAACAGTGAATTGGATATAATAATTTAGGTTATATTGAGTTATAATATATTACTATACAATTTATATTTTAGGGTGTATATTTAAATTATATTGTGATGCCGCGAATTGGTTGCCTAATACAGCGATACAGATATGTGAATTGTGATGTTTAGCTAAAATAGAGAAGTATTTGTAACTTTTGTTGCGTTTTTTTTATTATACTGTGCTGTACTACCAGTATTTGTACAGTCATATTGCCGTGCAAAAAAACATACAAGTAAGCACGCGTCTTGCGTACCAAAGGCGGAAATAGGTATAAATATTATAGTATAGGTATATTCTGTGTCTCTTTACTATCAAAATCAGCTGGCTGTCATGTATACATTGTATATGTCAATCTATACTTACGTTGTCGTTATCGCGTTGCCAAAGAGTGCGTTCCAGTAGAAGCTCTCAACACTCATTACGCCCTATTCGCCGTTTCACTAGACAACCGCGAGCGTTGCGGTCGTGGCGAAAACGTCATTGATGACGTCATAACATACGCTCACGCGAAGCTCACGACGCCCCGTTTCTGGAGGTGGGTCGACGTGAGCGTTGACAAAATTGGCGGGATTCTCAATAAAGATGGCGACCGTGAAAATGTTATTACTTGATACGGTTAGGACTGTTGATATTTTTAAAAATATCGGATTTTCGATATATCGATATTTATGAAAATATCAATATCGGAACTCGATATATTGGAAAAAAATATCGATATTTCGATATATCGGCTATGTTAAAAAAATGTAATTCAGCTTAACATTGATTTACAGTTTTTAATCCAGTATATTTGTATAGTTTATACCATATATGTTTTAAAATATAACAGTACAGTTCTAAGAGCCACTTGCACAAACTTCATTCAGTCATATTGATAATCGTCATTATTATTGTTTTATCTAAATCTAATACCTTTAAATGAGCTATTCTTGTATATTTTTATATTTGTATATATTCAGGATCTCGGCAACGGCGTCATCTATTTCCGTGAAACTTAGTACGTAGGTAGTTTCGGGGACGATAAATCCATCTAGCTAGATTTTATTTATAGAAAAAAAAATTACTTAGTTTTCAGGCAATGAAAACCTATAGCTAGAATATAAACGTAAATTTCGCCGCCGCTGTTAAAACAAAAATAGCTCAGATTGATCTGATCTGTTTCATCGAAAATCCGTGTAACCCCAGTTCGAATCCGAGTGACACCAAAAGAAATATCTTTCTCTTTTTTTTTAGTAACAAAATGCTAATTTTGTGAGGCAAACCTAACAGTTTATCTTAATTTAAATATGTTTTTTAAAGAACCGTGCTAGGCTCGGTCGCCCAGGTACTAAGATAATTATATGTACCAATATTTTTCAGTCCATCAGTTACCAAAGTTTTTTAAATAGTGGTAGTCTACTAGTTTCACTTGTAGAACAACATTTCGATGTCTGCTGTATCGAACCCCGGTGTGTAATAATGAATTTTACAAAATTCGCGTACACTTACTAATTTAAATTGGTAACAGTATCGTCTGACGGTCAAGGAAAACCCCGTGAGAAAACCTGAGCCTGAGAAATGTTCTGGTAATATTACTATATCTGAGAAAACGTACAATTGTGGTTTTCTCAGAGTTTGAAATTGCCAATACGCCGTGGGCTAGTGTGGTGATTATGCCCATACCTTCTTTCAGGAAAAGGTCTGTAGCCCTGCAGTGGCTCTCTTAATATTTTTCAGCAAGAGATTTTTTAAATACTATTTACTTCATATGTTCAGCTGTTTCACTAGGTACTACGATTACTACTAGCCTGCTTCATATTCGTTAATCCAAAACGTGGCAGCGTAGAAAATAACGGAAGGAATAGGATAAATGCAGGATGCACGAAATGGAGAAAGATGTTCAGGTTATGTGATCCACGGATGCCCTTGTAACTCACGGGGAAGGCGTATAAAATGGTTATGTTACAAAAGAAACAGATGGGAAAAAACTGTACGTAGCAGAGCTGCGATTGTTAAGATGTGTGGTGTAACTAGAAGTGATAGAATAAAAACGTATCAGATAAAGTTTGAAAACATCACCAGTGACAGAGAAGTTGAGAAATAATGGTTAGCATGATACAGGCATGTCATAAAGAGAGATGAAAGACTTTTAACTAGAATAGTTTTAAGTATGAAAGTGAATAGATATAAAAGTAGAGGAAACCGAAAAAAGTATGGATAAAGTATGTAAAAATAACATATGTAATAGGTGTGAATTCTGAGATTATATCTGACTGAGGAGACTGGAAAAGAAAAACATAATGTATCGATTCAACCTAGGTGAAATAAAGCTAAGAAAATGATTAGGAATAAAAAAAATATCGACCGCCGATATCCAAATTATAATATCAAAATATCGATATATCGCCCAAAAAATATTACTAAAAAATATCGATATTTTAAGATAAAAATATCGATATTTCGATATATCGATATTTTATCAACAGTCCTAGATACGGTATAGAATATTTATATTGAATAACATATTGTATTGAAATACGTAAATGAAATATGAAATGAAATATGTTAATAAAGTTTTGCTAATTTTACTTCTTTTGAAAAATGTTGTGAATTCTAAAATTCAATGTAGAATTTAATTTATAATCATTTCATGGTAATTTAATATTTTTCATTTAACCAATAAGGTCATTTTTATGTTCTTATGATAATTAAAATAAAAAAAATGAATTATACATGGTTTCTTTAATATACTTAAATGAATTTAATAATTATATGAATTTACTGTTAAGACTTACAAAGTGTAACTTAACCTCTCAAAGCTTTTGCTTTATTTTTTCTAGATCGCCATTTTTATTATTTATCTGAACGCTCAAAACGCCCACAAATGCGTTCCACTAGTTCTTACGATCGTAACGCTCGCAAGCTAGTGGAACGAGGAAACTCGCGGTCGTGAGCGTGAGCGTTGTGAGCTTCTAGTGGAACGTAGTCAAAGTCAAAGAGTATAGTAAGTATTATAGGCGCGTTGCGGTCACGTAGGTCCACGGTGTACAATTTTTTAACATAAAAAGGTATTAGTTTTCGTGCTGTTGTGTCATAGAAACTTAATCCACTTTTAGAAACTTCTCTTCGGTATCAGTTAATATAAAGTGAGTATTATTTTTTTATTTTAGTTTTATAATATAATTTTTATTAAGTAAAATAATTTGTCACACTATCTAATTTACATTTGTTAGTTTGACATTTATATTTATAGTTACGTACCTACAATAGTTATATGACATTTATTTACTAGTAACGTCGGCCTACTTTATTCGGAATATAAAATAAAGTATAACCTGAAATCATCACTGTAGTATTTTATCTGTGAAAAAGGTTATAGAATCCGTTAGATCTTATGTCTATGACTATATGGAGCCTTTTTAATGGGATTTCAAACTTTTGTATAGGACTCTTTAATTTTTATTCATAATATTGCAATATTGGAATCTATATTGTGCAATATTGGTGATGTTTTACATAATACAGTTTGGCTAATATGCCAGTAATGTCAAGTGCAGTATATTAAAAATAATAAAGAAACCATAAACTCTAAGATACTACAAAAAACTCCGGAAGTTCTAGCAAGGGTGTTCACAGTCTTGTTAGAATACTGAAATCATGAAACAAGACTTTCTTCAATTGTTTTAGTTGTCATTGTAGAAAAAAAATTAGCTTAATGACTTGAACTAACTTCCTTTATACATAAATTGGTCATTAAATAAAAGATAAGGCATTTTAAACTAAATTAGAATTAGAACTGACATAGAAACATGTACATTAAAATGTAAATAATATCATTAAATGTTTTTATTTACATAATTTTATGACAAATAAGTCTATTTATTTATTTATACATATATAATATTTATACTATCTTCCCTCCGCTCCTCTCCTCTTTCCTTTCCCTTTCTCTCCATTCCCCCAAACACAGGCTGACAACATACTTGCGACTTCTCTGGGGTTGCTAGTGTATAATGTGTATAGACATAGGGAAGGTGACAGTGATCGCTGAAGAACAGGTTAAAAAAAATGATACATATTTATCTTTTGCATAATGTGTTACTATAATAATATAATTGTAAATGATGAAAACATGAGTAAATATGTGAAATGTGCAGTACACTAAGTTTCGATTTCCCTACTCAAACAGTACAGTACCTAGCTTTTGATTTATCATGTTGGCAAGAAGACAGAGATAATCGGTTATATTCTGATTTGTGTAGCATTATCTATGTCTATCATAGTCATTGAACTGTGTGATAGAGAGAACCCTATATAAAACCATAACAAGCTGCTCGTCTCATGAAGTTCGGTGAAGCTATACCAGGCCAATGGTGTAGTCAGCTTGAGAAAAAAAATCAATGCAGTCATTAGGACTTCTGACAGAAGTGAAAAATTAAAACAATGGCATAATTGCGTTCTCTTTAAATTTTTTTAATTGATTATAGTCTAAATCACTTAAATTTCATGATTTGTATACCTATTGACATTAGTAAAACTAGTTTTCACATATATTGTCACTCGGAGCAATAATTATAGACATTTTATACAGTTTATTAAGCAAACCTGTCTCAATATGAAATATCAACATTTGATGGACACGGGTAAGCCGTATAATACGGTCGATCACACTTACTAGCGTGTCATGACGCGAAATCATAAATTTATCTCCTGCCAATAAAATAACGATCAACATGTCTAAAAAAGATTTCACTTCAAAAAATGCACATCTCATTCTCTCATATTCGACGCGACTGGTTAAATCAACTTTTGAATATTGTAGGTTTTCCCGTTTCTAAGGTCAATAGAAACGGTCATATTAGAAAAAAATCATGACGCAAGTCGAGTTGTGGGTGTGCGCGTGACGCAACTCAATGAAACCAATTGAAAGTAATTTGCGACAATCAAACAGACGGATGTGATTGTTACTTTGAACAATTTGTGGAGCTTTATTTGAAGTGTTTTTATTATATACTA
Source organism: Antheraea mylitta (assembly GCA_014332785.1). Lineage (NCBI taxonomy): Eukaryota > Metazoa > Arthropoda > Insecta > Lepidoptera > Saturniidae > Antheraea > Antheraea mylitta. The sequence continues at coordinate 5,084,827 of JACEII010000022.1, read as the reverse complement.
GCCTCTGCTCGCGACTTCGTTCGCGTTGAATAGTTACTTCGTGCTAACGCTAACAGGCCGCGGAAACTCTCAACAGGAAAAAAACCTCGATATTGAAATATTCTTCATCTGTGCTCCGCTCCTATTGGTCTTAGCGTGATGATATATAGCCTATAATC
>JACEII010000022.1:5046238-5084659 GCA_014332785.1 Antheraea mylitta | reverse complement strand
CATTCTCGATAAATGAGCTATATAACACTGAAAGAATCTTTTAAATCGGACCAATAGTTCCTGAGATTATTCCCTACAACGTCACAACTTTATTACCTCTTTATATTATTATTATTATTAGTATAGATTATTCATTGATACCTGGGACAATTATTTTTACAAATAGCTACAATACAGACACGTTAAATTTACATTATTATTTCATGTATAGATTTTATCTAAATTTTTTTTTATCGAATTATCGTGGAATTGACTAATGACTAAATAGTCTTCCGCTATTTCATTGTGTGGTGTTCGTATGATCGACCTTGATTAAAATTTCGACATTGGCTAAGATACCAGTTTCCAGCTGAACAAAGTTCTTCAATTACGTAAACGTTAATTATCTTGCAAATGTGTTATCTTACGTGTACCTATTGTTATATAGACTATGAAAGTTTTTTTGTAAATAAATATGTATAACTCATTTTTAAAATATAATATTTTTTTAGAGATTTTTCCTAAATTATACCTATATAATGTTATTTTTATTTTGAAATTTTTATTTCAATGTATGTCACTTAGATATAGTATGATTCATATCATCAAGTATTAGAAAATATACTTGAGAGATAATCCATATTATATATATGGGTAAAGTTTGTTTGTTCATAACTTATCTGCGGAACTACTGAGCCGATTCTGAACATCAATTCACTGTTTAATAACCTACGTTCTCCCTGAATAAACATAGGATATATGAATTGAAAGCTTCTTTAGACGTGTTGAGCGATATTTTTGGCAGGAAATAAAATAATGATTTCTCATCATGACTTAGCAGGTATAGTGTTATAACTTATAATATCATTGAGTAAGCGTGACCGATCGTATTGCGCTTGCGCGGCTTGCTGCGTCGGACTAGCAACGCTTAGTATAGCGGCCTGTGTACAAGTGTATTTTTTTTTTCTCGAAATGACTACGCTATTGACCCATCAAGGTCTTAACAGCTTCACCGGACTACTAAAGCGAGCGCTTAAGGCACTCAGCCGATTTTATTATGGCAACCAGCTCAAGGGTGCACGGCACACCTCGGCTTGGCTGTTGCATGTTGCATGCAAAATCGCGACCTATCTTAGCTAACCTAGCTAACTATTCATATATGTATGAGTTGTTGAACCGTATATGTGTACCAAACATACACGCCTCAACAACTCATCCATTTATTTATTATCGGAAAATTGAGAGTTTTTCAGTTCGATAAGGGAAAAAAAGTAAACCCTTCCACTTTCATGTGTAAGCGTGTAGGCGTGTACGTGTGTGGGGGTGATCGTGTAGTGTTGTAGCGATGTATATTTGTGTGTCACCGTATCGCGCAAGCAACGCACTCAAGGGCTCCCTACCGAGGGATTGAACCTAGGCTTGAGCCGCTGCCGTGTGTACAAGTGATATTGATATATTTATATAGAGATTGTGGAGCCCATCATATGATTGATTAATTAATACACTTTATAAAAATGTATATAATTATTGCTCCGAGTGCCAATGCATGTGAAAACCAGTCTAATATTAATAATTTCAATATATAAATTATGATATTGGAGTTGAAGTTGGAATTTGGCGGGATTTTGGTCTGTCATGTAGTGAATTTTATATTTTATTCGGTATAAATTGACGTTATTTTACGTAATGTAGTTCGGTTATTGTGCATAAATGAAGTGAATGGAAAATAATGCCACGGACCACGAATAGCAAGATGCCACAAAAACTCCCTGGAAAGTTCTAACAAGGAAGCCACCATCATGTTGGAAAATTGAAATAATCACACAACACTTATTGTGTAAAATGTGTTGTAATCTCTGTTGAAACAAAACATTGACACTGGCAAATGCTTTTATGGAGCCAAAACAAGAAAACAAAGAAGTTATGAAGTTTAGATATTGTTATTCACATTGTAATTAATGTAAAAAATTAAAAGAGAACACACTTATTTCATTGCTTTGAGTTTCCACTTTTGTCGGCAGTCCTTATGGTTGCCTCGAATTTTTTTTATTAATATTGAATTTTATGTTGTAATTATATTTCCGCTCCGGTTTCACATAGGTTTAGTATCATTTTTTTATATCGTATGGGAGGCAAACCAACAGGCGGGTCACTTGTTGTTAAGCGATCACCTCCGTCCATAGACACTAGCAACCCCAGATGAGTCACGAGTGCTTTGCCAGCCTGTGTTTGTGGAAATGAAGTGGGGTTGGAGGAGAGGGGAAGGGAGAGGAGAAGGGGGAGATGGATCTCCAGCGCTCTCAATGACCGAACGAAACGCAACAATGCAAGCACTGTTACTTCACGTCGGTTTTCTGTGAGAGGGTGGTGCTACCCCGGACGAGTCGACACATTCATGCTAAAACCAATAATAGCTTCAGCGTGGCTCTACCACCTACAAAATAAAATTAAACCAAATTTTGAAACCAAAATACGACCTGTAGAGTGTAGAGGTAAGGCGAACCATCTGTGTATGAAAAATTGTCCGTAAAATGCAATAAATTAGAGTAGAGCAACACCAGCAACAAAGTTTCTTTTTGGCATCCAATCCGCCAGATTACTACTGCCATTTACATTTTTATTGTTAAATTGTCGATTAGTTAATAGTATTACCAGTGTCATGCTATCATTTCAATATCAGTGCTAATATTCCAACAAGATGATAGCCACACTCGTTAGAACAGTCCAGGTAATTTTTGTGGCATCTTAGAATTAATGCTCCGTGATATTATTTTCCATTCACTTCACTTATGCACAATAAACAAACTATATTACATAATATATCACCAATTTTACACACACGTAACACAAGACAATGAATAAAATATAAAATCCACTATATGACTGACTAAAATCCTTCCAAGAACTCCAGACCATATGCTATAGGCCTCCATGCCTGTACCCTCCATAATACGACCTTGTTATAAATGAAAATTGTAGTCCGGTGAAGCTGTTAAGACCTTGCTGGGTCAATAGCGTAGTCAATTCGAAAAAAAAAAAATGAAAATGATTACGGAACTATTGCTGTCATTTATGTCAAAATCTCCTTATTGTCATCTGTCTCACTCACTCACTTTTTATATGGAGATTTCTTAACCTAAAATTTTAGTAATTCCCTACGATTTTTCATTTTTTTATAAATATAGATGTTACAATTGAAAACCCCACCTTAGATCTAATGAAGATTGTCGAAGGATTTGTTTTAACCCCTCGATTGATTTTTAAAACTAATATTTTAAAATGGTGAATCATACTTTTAAATATCTATCAATTTTTTTTAAATTATAATTCTGCATTATATAGGTTTTTATTATTCAGATGTATTAAATATGTATAAATAAGGTATTTTTTTTAAACTTATGCTGCCAATAATTGGTTTACCGGTGCATCATAAGGTCTACATTAGTTTCGTATGGATTAAACACTTAATAGTTTTGGTGAATTTCAGAATTGGCAGTATGAATTAATTCCTTCGTCTGTCCTATTGGATGAATATTATTATTACTCGGTACTGTTTTTGGTAAATCCAGGTATTAACGTTTTATTTCACTATAGGTTTGCAATATGGACGCGCTCGCCGATATTCTGCAGCCTTACAAAGAGCTGGTCGGCTCTTTGGCGGCGATTGTCACTATCGGGCAGATGTTCTCCGGTAGCTTTATCTGCTGGGATATATACAAACAAGGCAACACGAGGGGTATCGGTATTATGCCATTCCTTGGAGGTATTGTCATGTAAGTGTTTTTTTATTCCACTGCGGGGTGTCGCAAGTCATTGGGGTTCGCAGTTTGATTCTAGGGTTAAATGACTTTTGGACATAATTATTTGAATTTATTGTTTTTGGTATGATTTTAGTCTGTCATGTAGTGTGTTTTATATTTTATTCATAATCTTATGTTGTTTGACTCTATATTTTGTAAATTTGGTGGTGTTTTACGTAATATAGTTAGTTTGTTCTGCATAAGTGAAGTGAATGGAAAATAATACCACGGAGCATGAAATTCTGAGATGCCACAAAAACTCTCAGGAAGGTTCTTACAAGGGATCCACCATCTTGTTAGAATATTGACTCACACGACGCTTAATATTGAAGTGATCGCACGACGCTTGTAATATTATTGACTACGCGACAATGGCAGTAATAATCTGAAAGATTTATTGCCAAAAATAAAGTAAGAAAAATTGAATTAAAAGTATCCTTGATTTGGAACAGAATTAGTTTTAAAATAAAATAAAATATTAAATAAAATCAACCCTAAAAAGTGTCGTAAACAACAATTTTGCTAAATGTGTGTATTAAACTGTCTAATAACCTGGCGACACGTGTGACCTGTTCGGATCTTGACCTTGTTTACAGAGCCTGATAAAAAAAAAAGACACCAAGGTTATGAAATTATAACTTCGTCAAATAAAACTCGAAACTCTTGGTGCGGAACTTAATTTCATACCGTTTAATTAATCCCTATTAATTCATAACATTTTTTATGCTAAGGATGTTGTTTTTTTTACATAAAATGTTATTGAAATAGTGATCACGGTAATATTTTTTTTTTTTGGCACTGGGCGTATTTTGTTACAGACTACATTTTTAAAATTAGCGTCGTCTATGATATTTCCGGTTCTATTTCTGATGTATTATTTTTAAATTCTAAACTCATAAACGACTAAGTCTCAGTGTCGGAATCCATGATGTCATGGTCATCATGTAGTTTACACACGATAAAAGTGAAACTTGTATTCTGATTATTTTTAGGGAATGAGATGAGAACACTATGAAGGCGGTAAACATTAGTTTTCGGCATTAGTTTGTAATATTTTTATATGCATTAATGCTAATAATACACAGACAGAACAATTGTTGAAAGTGCGCGAAAATAATATGCCATAGATTTCATCATTTCTATCTCTCTTCCGCTATTTGTATACCAGGTTTCTGTTTAAAGTTAAACATTCAATAGTAAGATTGTTTATGGTCACATTTAACATAATATAAATAATAATATCAAAGGGGTTTTTGGCGGGATCTCAGTCTGTCATGTAGTGGATTTTATATTTTATTCATAATCTTGTGTTATTAGACTCTATATTCTGTAAATTTGGTGGTGTTTTGCGTAATATAGCTAGTTTATTGTGCATAAGTGAAGTGAATGGAAAATAATACCACGGAGCATGAAATTCTGAGATGCCACAAAAACTCCCTGGAAGGTTCTAACAAGGGATCCACCATCTTGTTAGAATATTGACTGACACGACGCTTATTATTGAAGTGATTGCACAATCCTTGTAATATTATTGACTACGTGACAATGGCAGTAATAATCTAAATGACTGATTGCCAAAAATAAAGATAAAAAAAAATCAAAATAAATACTAATAAACAACAAAAAGTACCTTTAGTTAAAGTTTGTTCTAAAACTTCTAAAGTATGAAAACGATACTTTCAAACTTAAAAAAATCATAGCTATAGATCAATGAACAAAATTCAATGGGCGCTTTTCAAGGTTAATCATTACGTAACTGCTTATCGTGGGAACGCTGCACAGTCGAACAATGTTGAGCGGCGGGTGGGTCGAGGTGCGGGAGGCGGGTCGGACTGCATGGCATTACGTCAGTTCTTTTTGCGTAAATCGGCTGATGTGGAATGTATATAAGTTTTGCCTTTCTCGAGATAATTAGGTTAAATATCGAGCATCTATTTTTTTAATTGATTTAGAATGAGAAACAAGTAATGAGTAATCAGTGAGAATATCGCAACCATTTAACCAGTCATGCTGTATATTTAGAGTACATTAAGAATATACTATGTCATTCTCACACGGCCTAAAACCTATTAGGTCCTATGAAATTGCCGTTTTGTATGAAAAAATTTAAACGGTATTTTTTTTTCATGTATTTTTATTTGTATTAATCGAAGTAATCACCCATACAATCAATGCATCTTTGCCAATGCAGTGGCAGTTTATTGATGCCCTTCTTAAAGAAATCAGCTGGACGGGAGGCAACAAATTCTTCAAAGGCATTTTGTACTACCTCTCGGGTACTGAATTTTTTTCCCGCCAAGGATTTATCCAAATTCTAGAAAAGTAGTCTGTAGGCGCAAAGTCTGGTGAGTAGGGCGGATGACGGAGAACTTCCAACCCCAGTTCTTGCAACTTGGAGACCGTCTGCTGTGCAGTATGAGGTCGCGCGATGTCGTGCAGGAGCAGCGGAGACGAGCGATTGACCAAAGCTGGTTGGAGATGTGCCAGCAGCTTCTCCATCATTGTGTTCAGTTATTCACAGTACACATCTGCAGTAATGCTCACCCCGTTTGGAAAGAAGCTGTGATGAATCACAGCGACGCTAGACCACCAAACAGTGACCATCACTTTTCTAGGGGTAAGTTTTCGTTTAGGGCATTGTTTAGGGGCTGAACCAGGATCCAACCAACTTGCTGAGCGCTTGCGGATATCAAACGGAATCCATTTTTCATTGCAGGTAACAATGTGGTTCAAAATTGCTTCATTTGTATGTCTGTTGAGCATTGCAAGGCACGTCTCGACGCGTACTTGGCGCTGGCGATCATTGAGTTCGTGGGGCACTCATTTGTCAAGCTTTTTTGTCTTGCCGATTTGACGCAAATAGACCAATATTGTTTTGACGCTAACGTTGAAAGCTACTGCTAATTCAACAATCGCCTTTAATTCATCATTTTAGACCAGTCTTCGGACGACCGCGAGGTTCATTTTTCAGGTCGAAATTCCCAGAACGGAAGCGAGCAAAACAATAACATGTGGTGCGTTGGTTTGTACTGTTAGCTCCGTAAACATCGTTGATGTTACGCGCCGCTTGTGCCGCGTTACTGCCACAACGGTACTCATATTCCATAATTATTCGATTTTTTAACGTATCCATGATTACAAAAAAGATTGAAATACGATGAAAATGTAACACTAATTAATAAACAAATGACTACTTTTGGAAAAAGAATTCCATGTGTTTAAATAAAATTAATTTGAAATTAGAATTCTTAGCCAAACAAAAATTATTTTCATTTGAAATGGCCAGTACTGCAGAACGGCAATTTCATAGGTAAAGACCTATTATTATATACATTTATAGCTATCTCTTTTTCGTTTATTTAAATCCAACTCACAGCGTTCCAAAAGAACTTTTACTTAAAAAAGAAACAAACAGAAAATCAAAACAATACATCGAAAATATTATTTGATCTATCAAAATTAAGAATGGATTCTATATCTACAATTCAAGTGATAGTAGTGAAAAATCAAGCGTTCTAACTTTTGACCTGTTATCACATAATTACTTATATATTTGTTATACACGTTCTTTGTTTGTACGAATTAAAAGGATCTAGATATAATTTATACTTGAAATGGTTTGTCGTAAGAAATTGTAACACAAGCATTAACTAATTAGGGGGGCCTAACCAAGCAACTTAGTTAGGCCCCTACTAGGTCTTATTGTTGATTCAATGTCATTTAACAATTGGTACGAACGAAGTATATAGATTATATTTAATTCCGCGGTGTTTTATTTATAGTAAAATTATAATTTCGAGAACGTTCTTTTTTTTTCTTGCAATTTTCTTGCAATTGTTTTGTTATACCATGTAGGTCCATTATCAGAGCTTTGAATAATTCTTTCAGTGCTATATAGCTCATTCATCGAGAATGGTTATAGGCTATGTATCATCACGCTAAGGCCAATAGGAGCGTAGCACAGATGAAAAATATTTCAAAATTGGGATGTTTTTTCCTTTTGGGGATTGCTGCGTGTTAGTGTTAGTGTATCTAAGCTACACGAACGAAGCCGTGGGCATAGGCTAGTCGATTATATGGGCAAAGTGCGACAGCAATATATTTTTATGAAACTATTGTTCAAGTGTCGTGCTGATCTCGGCGGTGTTACTCTCTCTCTCGCACTCTACTCAATTATCCGCTCAGAGCGAGACAGATATGCTTCTTGAGAATGGATTTCTTTTAAAACAGTTGTTGAGTCAAGTGTTTCGCTAACTGTATTTCCTCTTAATAACTTCTACTTTCTTCTCTACAGGAGTATTCTCAACTTGAAATATGGCTACATACTACGCGACGATACGATGATCCAAGTGAATTTTTGCGGTCTCGCCCTAAACATATTGTACACATTGATCTTTTACACGTATACTCTCGAAAAGGTGAAAGTTTGGGCACAGATTGGGCTCGCGGGTGCCGTCAGTACCGCTATCATCGGCTATGCACAAATGGAAGACCCTAAACTCATCGAGAACAGACTTGGGACTATAATCACAGTGTTTATGTTCTATCTGATCGCTTCTCCCCTCTTTGGATTGGTGAGTGACCTTCAGTATTCATCGTGCTTATGGATGAAGGTGTCCGTTATATAATAAGTTGATTTTTTTGACTTGAATTTCGTTTTTAATCGTTAGTTTATAGCTTAAAAACAGAAAAAAATACGATGCCGTTTAACCGTGCCTAAATGACGGTCCTTTCCATGGGGTTTTGTAACATTTTAGACATTGATTTCAAAGTTTATTAGAGAAATGCGATAACAATAATTTTTGGCTGAGTTTTTGGCGGGATTTTAGTCTGTCATGTAGTGTATTTTATATTATTTCATAATCTTTTGTTATTTGACTCTATTCTTTGTAAATTTGGTGGTATTTTAAGTAATATAGTTAGTTTATTGTGCATAAATGAAGTGAATGGAAAATAATATCACGGAGCATGAAATTATGAGATGCTACAAAAACTCCCTGGAAGGTTCTAACAAGGGGTCCACCATCCTGTTACAATATTGATTCACACGACGCTTAATATTGAAATGATTGTACGACGCTTGTAATATTATTGATTACGTGACAATGGCAGTAATAATCTGGAAGATTAATTGCCAAAAATAAAGTTAAAAAATAATTACCTTATACAAATTCAATTTTTCTTGTCCATATCGAAATTTCTCCGTCCCAAGGGTTCATTGTAGATGGAGAATTAATACAATAATATGAATGCTCGTCTAGTAGTCGAACTTCGACTATAGAGAAGAAAAATCTTTCCAATATCTTTATTGATAACACTGAAGCTCATCTCGATAGATTTAGGTGGACGCTGAAACTATTATTGGTCTCAGCACGAATAGGTCGGCTCGGTCGGGGTAGTACCACCCTCTCATAGAAAACCGACGTGAAGTAACAGTGCTTGTATTATTGCGTTTCGTTCGGTCAGTGAGAGTGCCGAAGACCCATCTCCATTCCTCTCCCCTCCCCTCTTCCATCTCCTCTCCCCGTCTCATTTCCCCCTAAAAACAGGCTGGCAATGCACTTGCGGCTCCTCTGGTATTGCTTGTGTTATGGACGGCGGTGATCGATTAACATCAGGTGACCCGCCTGTTCGTTTGCCTATATGCCATAAAAAAAGCTACAAAACAAGAAAAAAGAATGAAGAAGATCAGCTGACAAACAGAGAAGGGAGATTAACTGTTTCCCCTCTACCTAGTAATATATACATTTGGTAATTTTTCAGTAAAACAAGCATGTAACAAGTATAATTTAATGTGATAACGTCATAAGAAAGGTCTATGAAAAATTGCATACTTTTATGAATTGAATTATTTTATACTAGCCTCTACCTGCGACTTCGTTCGCGTGGAATATTGTAGATACATTAACACGCAGCAGTTCTGAAAAGGAAAAACATCCCGATTTTGAAACATATTTCATCTGTGCTCCGCTCCTATTGGTCTTAGCGTGATGATATATAGCCTATAACCATTCTCGATGAATGAGCTATATAACACTGAAAGAATTATTCAAATCGGACCAGTAGTTCCTGAGATTACCCCCTACAACGTCACAACATCACAACGTCACAAATTCATAGACTTTACCTCTTTATAATATTACTAGCTGTTACCCGCGGCTTCGCACGCCCTTTTTTTAAATATATTAGATGTTTAAAATTGTGATCACACATCTAGTGTAAATTACAATAATACTCTTTCAAAAATAACTGTAAGTATCACACGCACATCTACTGTAACAGGTAACGTGTACATTATATATGTGTATACTAATAGTGAATCGAATGGAATGGGATTTATCATCAACCACATAACTGGAACTTTAAACTGTTATATATCACCCTCAGTGCTCACTTACACTATATAAGAAAGTAATGAAAATATTAAGCTAAACATTATCGAACAATATGTGTTAAACCTTTTATTATATAGATATAATATGTCCATAGTGTCGATATAATTAAGTTATTATTATACCTTGCTATAATTTAAATCAATTATAAACATACGACTTTCAATTACAACAGCGATGCCCTTAGTGTTGCAGTTGTTCATAGGCGATGGTAACCACTTACCATCAGGTGGGCCGTCAGCCTGTTTGCTGCCTTTTGGCATAAATACATATACATATGTATATATTTATTCTTGGAGTCCAGTACAGCGCACGTCACACGAACGACGAATGCACGGATAACAGTTTATCACTACATAGTGTAAAGCAAAGTCTTATTCCACGTCTGTCTATATGTATGTTCGCGATAAGATCAAAAACTACAGAACGCATCTTCATGTCGTTTTTACCAATATATAAAATGATTCTTGGGCAAGGTATTAGGTAGCAAGGTAGTAGTTTGTCTTATTATCAGGGCGGGCAACGTCTGCTGAACCCGCTAGCTTAAAATAAAACAGCCAATTAGTTACTTATTTGCCCGTAAAATTCCCGTTCAAATAGGTCTAGCCGTTTCGGAGATTACCCGGAACAAATAAAAAAAACACAACAGACATATCGATAGAATTAAAAAAAAATGTTGATATTTGTAGCATCTCATATATTTCTAATATAAAATACACTCACTTTACTTTTATTACACGTAATATATCACAAATCAAGAATTGGGAACAAAACTAAAGTAGAAATAAATTTTCTGAGGAGTTTTTGGCGGAATTTTAGTCTGTCATCTAGTGGATTTATATTCTATTAATAATCTTGTGTGATTTGTCTCTATATTGTGTTAAATTTGTGGCGTTTTATGTGATATGGTTCGTTTATTTTGAATAAGTGAAATGAAAGAAAAATAATACCACGAAGCATGAACTCTGTGTCTTGAAAATTAAGAATATAAAAATTTACAAAATATTATATAGAGTATTTGGCTCTTATACCTTAACATTATCTTGGACATAGAAGAAAAATACCTATATTGACAACTTCAGAATTGGCAGTATGGATTAATTCCTTCGACTATCTTATTGGACGAATATTATTACTACTAAACATTTTGAATAGCAACACAAAATAAACTTTAGAAATGTTTCCGATATAAACGTACCACGTATAATTAAAAATTGGAAACAAAAGTAACGTAGAATAAACCTTTTGAATAGGAACACAAAATAAACCATGAAAATATTTTCGATAGAATGTTATCGCGTTACCATGGCAACGCATATAATACTGACATTAACACGTAGCGGAAGCTTCCAAAGTAGCCCGATTTTGAGACATTCTTCATTAGTGCTCAGCTCCTTTTGGTTTTAACGTGATGATATGTAGCCTATAGCCATCCTCGATAAATGAGCTATCTAACACTATAAGAAACTTTTAAATCGGATCTGTAGTTCTTGAGATCATAGCGTTCAACCAAACAAACAAACAAACAAACAAACAAACAAACAAACAAACAAACTCTTCAGCTTTATATATTAGTATAGATTATATTATTATTTTATATATACATACATGTGTCACAAGACGAACGATAAGGTCAATTGCGCCTCTCTATTGTTTATTTCGCGCTGTCGCTTGCACGCTCGGCTTAGATGGAACGCGATAATGAGCCATGCTTTTTCGAGCGTGCAACCGGTGTTCATCGATTTATAAGACGTTATCACGTCAAAATTAATTTCTAAAAAGTGAAAATTACTCATGTTAAATTTAAAAGATAAGTTGATCGACTAATCTCCAGTGTACCGGTTGGTGTTATCAGCGATTAAAGGGAGTGAGAATGAAAAATTCAGTACGCTATGTTTTGTAACGAATGAATATTATTAACATTACAGAAGGAGATTATAAGGAACAAGAGCACAGAAGGCATGCCGTTCCCGATCATATTGTCCGGTACGGTCGTTACCTTCATGTGGTTACTCTATGGCATCATCCTCAGGAACAAATTCCTTGTTGTAAGTTTTAATATGATATATGTATATGTATATAATATGTATTTAGGAGTGTAAGAGGTGTCGAGTAACATCTTAAGACTTGAGACACCCAAGCCAACCTCACCTGCACGTGGTGCACCCTGCTGATTAACGAACGAGGCAATGGCGAATACGGGGTGGTAGGGTTTTACAGCCTGACTGGGTCGCAACCACCATGCATATGGTGAAAAAGCCCATCATAGTGACTCGCTTCTGTGCGTCGCGTTCCGGGATCAGCCTGTGCATATCCAGTACCGGGTGACTTTCGTCATTATGGCCGGCATGACAGCGGCGACCGACGATGGATAATCTGTCTATCAGTGGTTGCCGATGTTTTTGGATTGTACTATGCTTAACATCAGGCATAGTGCACTCACTATGTCGTGCTTCGATAAAAAAAATGTATACATTATTTAAAATAGAAAAGAGAAAATTGCTAAAACCTTTCCGTAGTTCACTGAGAAGTGTTCACTTACAGGTTCTTAACTTAACTTAAGGGTGATAATTAGTCAGTTGATTAGAAAATCACATAAGATTACATCAAGAACCAATTAAAAAGAAGACCAATTAAGAACCAATAATATATAAAGTAAAACTAAAAAAATATATCGAAAACTAGGCAATTTTTGCGTGTTGCGCGCATAACGACAGACCTTTATCAATTTGTTTATATTATTATAGATAAAATGGTAATACTCCATTGATTAATGATTAAGTGGAAACAAATTAAAACACAATTTATATAAATTTCATACATACCTCGTCATTCTTTTTGTCCGCTCTGAATATAGCAGTTAGTTCGGGTTTGCATATAATATAGTCAAGAGTTTAATATAAAACATAGTTAAAATACTATTATAGGAATTCAAAATGTGTATACCAGGTGATAAGTTAGATACTCGCAGTATTCTAGGATATAACACTTTATGTTCACATTTAACACATGATATCAAAGCAAATACTAATAGACAACTAAGAGAATCTAGTTATAGCTTGTTTTAAGAATTTCAAAGGTTTTTAAAATTTTTTCGTTTGTACGGTATTTACGCAAGAACTACGAGACGGATTTTCACGAAATTTCGTATGATAGCAGTTTATACACCTATATAGTATATAGGACATGTTTATATATAGGTACATCACATACTCGTATATGTATATACTATAAATATACTTTATTCAATTGAAGTCATGAGAAGGCGGTTATGAACAGCAAAATAACCACCGGTTTGGAAAACAACCCAGTCATCGAGAAGAACCGGCAAGAAACTCGATCTGATTTATCCCTTTTGATATATTTTACAATAAAATAGTTACATTCGTTTTTAGTAGATGTACAGAGAGGGGCGTCTTTTCCAGACATCACAATCGTTCACATTTTGATCCCACCCTTTTACGCATTTAAATATTAAAACCAGCTTGACTTGGTTCTTGAACTCACTATCCGACAAATCGGTAATATGTTTTGGAACTTTGTTACAAAACCTAATACTATTACCTGAAAGTGGAAGTAATCTATTAATGGCTGATTTGGAATTGCATCCTATTGGTTTTAGTGACCACTAATGTTTAGAAAGTCTTGTTTATCGTTTTAGGTAAATACAGTTTTTAAAAGTATAGTAATAAGATATAAGAATAATCCAATACCTTTAAACGAGTAATTCTTGTATATTTTTATATATGTATATATTCAGGATCTCTGAACCGGCGTCATCGATTTCCGTAAAACTTAGTATGTAGATAGTTTCGGGAACGATAAATCGATCTAGCTAGATTTTATTCATAGAAAACTGTTTTTAACTGAATGTTCAAGCAATGAAAAAATATAGCTAGAATATAAAGATAAATTCGCCGCCGCTGTCAAAACGAAAATAGTTCAGATGGAAATTGGTTGTTTCGAAAATCCTTGTAAGCCTAGTTCGAATCCGAGTGACGGCAGAAATGATTTATATTTTTTTTAGAAAAATGTTAATTTTATAAGGCGAACCAACAGTTTATTTTAATTTAAAAATGTTTTTTAAAGAACTAGCTAGGCTCGGTCGCCCAGGTACTAAGAAATTATATAAGATACGCTTGTCATTTTACAGATGCAAAATGTAGTCGCTGTAGTTTTGTGCGCTTCTCAGTTATCCCTCTTCGTGATCTACCCCTCCAAACCGAAGGGCAAAGAGAAGACGAAACCCAAAGCCAAGAAAGCAGACTAAACCGTCATCTAATTAGTATCATGCTGACTGAAAACATGTTTTCTACTGTTTGCGTGTTAACACGCTGTACGTGTATAATTGTGTTTAATTTTTATTGTACATTTCTTCGGCAATGTGATATATAATGAAACTTTTAATAACAAGGATCTAAATTAAAAGGATCAAAGTTAAATAGCATTTAATTCCTCGTTTAGTTGTTTATACATTTCATACATACTTAGCGTGTCAATCACGTTGCGTCTGTTAGTCACTATACGTATGTCAATCACGTTGTGCGTGTCAATCACGCGCAGTGGTAAAACTATACTGTAACTTCTAGTTTAGATGTTTAAAAAATCACAGAATTGCCTGGTCTTAAGTGAATTCTAAGTTTTAATAATTAATGAAATAATTGATATCCAGTGAAGTTATGGGTTGTACCATATTTTATTGACATATATTTCTCGGTTTACATTTTGAACTGAATATAGATAAATTTTATGTACTATATATAATAGATAAATGAATTAAAAATTTTAGCGCTTAAAAGAATCCGTGATATATTCAATATGATTTAACAAGATATAGTAAATAATCGAATAGTAGAACAATATAATGAATCATGTGATATAGAAGTAATTTTGTTAGTACAAAAAAGTTACTTAGCTATTATAATGATGTTGATATTTATATATTTACTATAATAAATACTTTTCCCAAGTATGTGTTTCATTTAAAGCTTTTCTTAATAATATCACAAATATTAGGTCTTTACCTATGAAATTGCCGTTTTGTATGAAAAAATTGAAACGAATTTTTTACATGTATTTTTTATTTGTATTAATCGAAGTAATCACCCACGCAATCAATGCAACTTTGCCAACGCAGTGGCACTTTATTGATGCCATTCTTAAAGAAATCAGCTGGAGGGAGGTAACAAATTCTTCAAAGACATTTGTATTGCCTCTCGGGTATTGAATTTTTTTTCCCTCCAAGGAGTTATCCAAATTCTGGAAAAAGTAGTAGTCTGTAGGCGCAAGGTCTGGTGAGTAGGGCGGATGACGGAGAACTTCCAACCCCATTTCTTGCAACAACTTGGAGACCGTCTGTTGTGCAGTATGAGGTCGCGCGTTGTCGTGCAGGAGCAGCGGAGACGAGCGATTGACCAATGCTCGTTGGAGATGTTCCAGCTTCTCCATCATTGTGTTCAGTTATTCACAGTACACATCTGCAGTAATGCTCACCCCGTTTGGAAAGAAGCTGTGATGAATCACACCGGCGCTAGACCACCAAACAGTGACCATCACTTTTCTAGGGGTAACTTTTCGTTTAGGGCATTGTTTAGGTGCTGAACCAGTATCCAACCAACTTGCTGAACGCTTGCGGTTATCAAACAGAATCCATTTTTCATCGTAGGTAACAATACGGGTCAAAATTCCTTCATTTGTGTGTCTGTTGAGCAGTGCAAGGCTCGTCTCGACGCATACTTCGCGCTGGCGATCATTTAGTTCGTGGGGCACCCATTTGTCAAGCTTTTTTACTTTGCCAATTTGACGCAAATGGACCAATATTGTTTTGACGCTAAAATAAAATAAAATTGAAATTAGAATTCTTAGCCAAACAAATTATTTAGATTTGAATTGGCCAGTACTGCGGAATAGCAATGTCATAGGTAAAGATCTATTATTTTCGCAAGTTAGCCTTGACAATATGTATACGATAGCAGATTAGGTAATGTTTATTTCTATTACACAGTGTTCTGGTGATAATATATAATCGAAAGTATATAATATAGGGAATATATAAAACCAAATTAAACAAAGCATCCTCGCGCACAACCTATGTGAACTTTGCGATAAACTTTCACAGCAGAATGCAAGCGTCGACACTGTTCTTCCAACTCTTTCTCTCATACCTCCATCGTGTATTCGTGGAAACGAGACGATAAACGTATGAAACTGCGTCCGTCAGTATTCCGACGTAGTTGACTTACTATATCAATACATATTGTTTGGAAATCCGAAATATTTATTGATTATTAAAAACAGAACTGGCCAGTTTAGATAAACTGTTAAGAATCAATTTTAACAATGAATCCCTTTGTAAATAACCGACACGAGTTCGGGCAGAGCTACCGTACACTACAACGGTCACCGAAAGCATGAGTTAACACGACAACCGTCGCCCCTAATATGGGCCTTTTGCAGTATATCTACCCGACATTAAAACAACATCGAGTGGCTAAAACGGCCTCTCCTGACTGTGGTCGTCCTCGAACACTAGCTCAACGGCGCAGTGCGACGCTCAGGCGCAGCGCGATGCTCAGGCGCAGTGCGATGCTCAGGCGCAGCGCGATGTTCAGGCGCTGCGCGATGCTCAGGCGCAGCGTTATGCTCAGCAGCCTCTTGTCAGGTTGCAAGGAGTGATGCAAATGCTGTTAGAATTTGCAAACCTTTGAAGCAAAAATAATCCACGAGAGAAATTTGTTTCACTCGGTCATTCCTGACCAAACTGACATCTATGAGAGAGAAAATGTCAAACATTGGAACTAATCAAGAACATAATAAGCACCAAACCACGTACCACAGTCGCTAAATTCAAACTCAACAGTAATAGAAACAGCTAAGTCTACAGAAACCCTCGAGTAAAGCCTCTAACGCCTCAGCTATCTAGCCGACTAGCAATCACATTGCTCTCACACATCCATCACATGGAGCACCGGTGTGCATCGCCAACGATTACACACTACGGTCTCAAGACCCCGACCTCCGTCAGTGTTAAACGCAAAACTACGAATTAACCCCTGGTGTGATCGAATACAATACGGCCGATAGAGCACTACTCGATTGTCCGTCGCTGCTTACCATCGACTACATCTCAACATCCGGCTGGTAGATGACCCTTATACCCAATTCATATGTTATATTATTTATAATACCGCATTTACCATGTCACAAAATAATAAAATAGTGTGTTCCTCTTAAAAATTTAACATTCACATACTATTCATCGTACCGCTAACTCCATAGTATCATGGATACAATAGAGAGATACAGAAGCATTTAAGAAAAATTAATCCAAGTCTAGAACATAATGTGTATGCTGCAAACCGCTTGCCAATATATGTTGCGACACCATCCTATTTGATAAGCAATTTAGACTCCGATTATAAGCCAGGGTCTCATTGGATAGCAATACATATAGATGAGAACGGTGTTGGCCAGTATTTTGATTCATATGGACGTTCACCTACAGGATACCACAGATAGTTTTTACAAAGGAATTCAAAGAGATGGTATTTCAATACATGTGTATTACAAAATGTTTTTACATCAGTTTGTGGCGAGTACTGTCTAATGTATTTATACTATAAGTTTATTGGCAAAACAATGAAAGATTTTACAGAATTATTTAGTAGTTACAGTTTATACAATGATACATTATTGTCGGAGTTGTTTAAGTCATGTTTTACAAATAAAGAATTATTTTAGAAAATAAAAGTTTCATTTCATTTCCTGATAGTCGTTAACATGTGTCCATTAGTAATGAGTGTGATAATCTCCGAAAGAATTCGGTATCGGTTCGTTATCTCTATGTGATTAAAGGTGATTAGGTAATTGCATGATTGTGAATAACTGTAAAAGGTAACTTTTGATTGAGTAGAGATATCACAAATCCCATGACGGCAATCGATCGGGCGTGGTCCAAAACCCCCATTTTGACACCAAACTTTTTTTTTTATTTCGATATTTCTCGGCGAAAAAAAAAACACTCGAAAAAAGATATGAGGTAGAAGCGTTGAGGCAGAACAGTCGAATTCCTACTACTTACGCGTAGTAATACGCAGAGTTTCCGCCCAAATCCTTGTAGACGATATCTACGAAGACCTCCGGGAACAAAAGTTCCCAGTTAAAGAAGTCCACCGCATGCGATCTTTCCGCAACAGAGCAGCCTATGATATGGTGCTTGTCATTCTCGACCGCACCATGGAGGGCAAGAAAATCTCCGGCGCCACCGTAGAGCCGCCGCGCAAAACGTCCGTACCCTCGCAGTGTAATAATACGGACACTCCGCACTTAATTGTCACCTGAAACCCAGGTGCGTTAAGTGCCTCGGCGAACACTCCACTTCGGAATGTTCCCGAACCAAAGACTCTCCCGATCCTCCGAGTTGCGTTTTGTGCCGCGGCGTGGGTCATACCGCGAATTATCGCGGTTGCCCCCGCGCCCCGCGCACAAAACTGCCCCGATACCCCAGGCAGGTCTCGCCCTCCAGGGCCCCTGCAGCGGCATCACGCCCCCACCCTCCGCCTCTCAACTCTAGAGAGGCTTTTCCGAGCCTGCCGCGCGTATCTCGCGCACCGGCAGCGCCCACACCCACGCTTCATGCGACTCCCCTACCCGCGCGGCCCCCTCAGGTCCCGTGGACACCGCAGATCGCAGTGCGACTTATCCCACGACTTCAGTCGGCGATGCCTTCACAGGCCGACACCGCAGTCGTTCTCTCCGACATGGACTGGTTCGCCCAGCTCTTAATTTTTCATGAGATCTCGGAGATCTCTGCTTACGACGAGGTCGTGAAGGACCCGAAACATTGGGGCACCCCATTCGCGCGATCGCGAAATTTCCCGCCATCGTGGCTACAATCAAACGGCTCGCGCGCGCTGCCGTTTCTAAATAATAATAATAATTATTCTCAATATAAGATAGAGTAAACTCGCGTGTTTACGTCTATCTTCCTTTAAAATCGTCAAATAATAACACTTTTCTATTTTTAGATCCCGGCGCCGGCGCCGTTCGCTTAAATTGTAAATTCGATCTTATTATTTTTTTCCTGTGGCCGGCCACATAGCGAATCCCTGTCTCGTGCGTCAAGGGCAGAGAGTTCTCGTTTTTATACCCGCACATTTTTTGTTCGCGTTATCTTGGCAATATTTTTGTCCGTGGTCACCCGGGTGGGCGCAGAGATATTGCTGTCGCGATACAGTACACACCACATCGATTGTACACATACATAGTTAATCAGACATGCACCTTACACATCTGATGGAAGGGTTTACTTTTTTTCCCTTATCGAACTGAATCGAGTAGGTTTAGTTTGTCTCGTTCCGAATTCATGTTGTGTTTTTGTATCATGCAATTTTTAATTGTATGTAAATGGATGCATGTATAGCTTAGCTTAGTTTAGCTAGGACAGATCGGGTTTTTCTAGGTAACGGCCAAGCCGAGGTGTGCCGAGCACCCTTGAGCTAGTTACCACAAACAAAATCGGCTGAGTGCCTTAAGCGTTCGCCTTAGTAATCCGGTAAAGCTATGAAGGCCAAAAAAATAAGGCCAATAGCGTAGTCAGTTCAAGAAAAAAAAAACTACTAACCTCAAATTAATACTAACGATAATAATAAACATGTTTTGATTAATTTGTATTGCATTTTTAATCTGTTGTTGCTGCATAACTCTTGTAAGTAAAAGGAAATAATATGCACCGAAGAAGAATACTGAATGAGCTAAGAAATAGATAAAATACAGGAATAAATTAAAATACCACTTTAATGATGTATATATAAATTAAATCTTCATAATAAAATTGATTATATTTTGAGTTACTAACTTTCAATTAATAGTTAATCCCTTATTACTTGTATACCACGTTACAAACATAGTAATCTGCGAGACAATCCATCATTAGGCATATATTTTGACAAAGTAAGGTGTCTTGTCTGTTTTGATTATTCTTTATTTTGCTGGCGGCTACCCGTCAATTCCCCCGTACCTAAGCAACATACAATTAGGGATGTTAAAAAATAATCGATTTTTATTTTAATATAATCGATTTTTTATTATCGATGTTTATATTAATATTAATCGATATAAAAAAATCAATTATATAAATTACGCATTTAAATCGATTTTCATAAACTTCTATGCGACGGATGAAAAAAAACTCAAAATAAGTTCATTATTATTTACAGTTGAAGAGAGGGTATAGTGAGATAATATAGTTGTAAACAATTAAAATGTTTTCTAGCCGCAAAACACCTAAAAGCGGCTGGCGAAAGTAGTTTATAACGAAAAAGAATAATACCACAGTAATATGCATGTCCTGTTCGATACAATGAAAAATGTAGTGAATCTAAAAATTTAAAAAGAACATAAAATGAAAACATCCCACTGCCTTACAAGTAACATGAGTTACTATATCTTATAATGATTTTTGTGGTTCTTATAACAGCCAAATACCGCTCTCTGTAAAATTAAAAATTTCAATAAAACTAAAAAGGTCTGTCATGCGATTACAATATACTTCAACATGTTCACTAAAAATGTCTTATGGTAAACTCGACATCGATAAGTTTACAAAACTATAAATTATTTTAAAATTATTCAATAAACAAATTCTTCGATTTTAATTTTGTCAAACACACTATAATTAATATGAAAATTTAAAAGAGAACTTCATTGTTTTGAATTTTAAAGTTATAATTAATAATGTTGTCATTTTGTTAGGATGCTTATCATGTCATTTTTATTACGATATAATGTTTAGTAGTACTAAAAATTTCTATGGTATTTAGTTTCTATATTCTTTACCTTGAAAGTTTAAAGGAACATTCACTTTTATTTTGTTTTGAACTGGTTATTTTTGATACGTATCATTTTATTTGATTCTTAATCTGGTAATTGTTATTTTGTTTCTTTAGGTTTATTATAGGAATATGGAAAGCATGTATATTTTTAAATATTATAAAAAATCGATTTTTCGCAAAAATTTATTATTGATTTTCAATACATCGATTTTTGACAAATCGATATTATTGCAAAAAAGAATAATCGCTTCCTAATTAATCGATTTCTTCCATTAATCTCACATCCCTACATACAATTATTTCTTTTTCACACCCGATATTGAGAATATGCCATCTTACTTCCACATTTTATCTAAGTGTGTCGGTTACAATATTACTATAATAGGTCAATTATATTACAAATAATAGGTACGTTGCGTTATCGTGCCATTTGTTTTGTCAAATTATCATATAGGTAACGTATCTATATATTATAATATTAAACAGGTATAATACGATTAAGTAAATGTGTATTAATAAAATGTGCTGCTGTTCACGATAAAAGGAGAAAATGGTGTGGGAAAATAAAATTCAAATCTATTCACACACGTTTATTAAGACTGTCATCAAACAATAGGTCATATGTTTAAATTATGTTGCCTTTTTGTCCTGTAAGAACGTGAAGTAAAGCTTAATGTTCATTATATCTTGGAGATGGTCTAAAGTGGATATTGTGATGTCTACACGTCCTCTTCGAAATGGAAATACGTTGGGGAAGTTCTGAGTTGGTAGTGTTATGTTTTTCATTAGATATTCACCCTGAAATGTATAAACTAAAGTGAATAAGCAATAGTTGCCGTTTTATTTTTATTCCAGTGGACATACTTTAAATATCATATGTGTAGGAATTTGAACATAGAGAGTATTTAATTCATATTTTACTCTATGTCAACGATTGATCATGTAACAGAAGTTTTATCATTCAGTAATGGTGGACATTTTGTCGGGGCAGTGTCGAGCTAGATGAAGGAATGTGCTAGAAAGAGGCAATGGTAGGTGAGCTGAAATTGTCATGATTATGTTGAATTAAATGTAAATAGTGTGGATTTGTATATAATATTATATTAATCATACTGTTGTAAAAATAATAAGCGTTACAGACAGATGAGCTATCGCATTTTGCCTATGTAAATGTTCTCTATGTAATACGGACAGATGACATGTTTATGTATTTATTTACTTTTTCTCTATTTAATGTTCTTTATGTGTAATGTTATATTTTATAAATACGATCAATATATGTTTAAGTTTAATGTTTTTTTTTTTATATATCATATAGGAGGCAAACGAACATGCAGATCACCTGTTGTTAAGTGATCACCGCCGTTCATAGACACTAGCAACCCCAGAGGAGTCGCTAGTGCGTTGTCAGCCTGTGTTTGGGGGAATTAAGAGAAAGGGAGAGGGGTTAGAGGAGAGGGGAAGGGAGAGGGGAGGGCAGATGAGTCTCCGGCGCTCTCACTGACTGAACGAAACGTAACAATGGAAGCACTTTTACTTCACGTCGGTTTTCTGTGAGAGGGTGATGTTACGCCAGAGGAGCCGACACATTCATGCTGAAACCAATAATAGCTTCAGCGTGGCTCTACCACCTACAGTGTAATGTATGTAAGATAATTTGAATATAACCGCCATTATTATTGTTATTATCAAAATAAATAATATTGTACGGAACCCTCGTTCACGATAAAATAAACTCATTCTATATGAGAAATGTAAATGTATGTATAAACGCGCCATAATTAAGGCAGACTTTATATACTAATTGTAAAGATGAAAGTAATTGCTGCTGAAATGCTGAAACCTAATTCTAACTAACAATAAGAAACATGTCTGGAGCCCAATCTCAAATAGTAAGTTACAAAAATCAATTAAGTTATCTTCTAAAACCTGTCATAAGGGTAACTTTTAAAACAAACCGGACAAAATGTGTTCGTCACCGACAAACGTTGCATGACGACCGCGGACGACATCGAAAATATGACGATAGACATCACGCGGTGTATCCACAGCGCCATGGAAGTGTCATCGAATATTACGGAGTCGAGTAATAAGATACCACTCCTACCTCGCCGTATCAAAGATGTCATCGACGTAAAACGAAAACATCGAATACAATGGCAGTATACCCGTTGCCCAAGCCTGAAAACTCGACTCAGCTTGTTTGTGACGCGCGTTAAGCTTGCACTAGATGACCATGCGACGGAAACATGGAACGCACATGTTGAGAGAATAGGAGATCATACTCCCTCAGTACATCGCCTGTGCCGTATACTATTCTCGGATCTTCCGAAATTCACGGCGAAAGATAGGGTAAAAATATTCACCGCCCACCTTTGTGGATTATCAACACAAAAGAGAAATCGTGTAATACCAGATGATTCCACAGCTACAGACTAATAATCCTGCTCAGTACGTTGTTTAAAGCCTTCGAGAGAGTCGTGTGCATATGCTGAAGTCCCATGAAAAACTACGAAGGGAACAGTTCGGGTTCAGAGATGAGCACTTGACGATCCTACAATTTACGAGGGTGTTAAATACTTTTGTCGAAGGACACAACAAGAAAGAACACGCAGCTATAGTATTGCTTGACATAGGAAAAGCCGTCCACAAAGTATGGCACGAAGGCCTTTACAAGCTAGCGACGGAGACCACCACTTCTAAAATCTTTCGTGAAAGACCGGAAACAAAAGTAAAAGTTGAGAACCAGATGTCCGACGAAGTAACGATAAAAGCAAGAGAACCACACGGCAGCTGCCTATCGCCTCTTCTGTACGCACTGTATACTAATGATATTCCCGTGATCGACAAGGCGAGCTCACCTTGTTTGCCGACGGTACGGCTTATTGGGCGACGTCCTGTGCCCGGTGCTTACCTCCAAGCTACCATATCTTACCAAACTAGTCCTCTACAAGACGTATGTGAGAGAGCTCACGTACGCAGCCCCGGCTTGGTACGGTTAAGCGCAGATTACGAACTCAACAAAGCCAGACGCTAAGAATGATTGTCGCGGTTCCGCGTTATATGAAGAACGCTACGATCGGTCGCAATTTGCGAGTAAAGAGCTTAAATAATTTTATAAGCAGCCTCGCCACGAATATTTTTTGGAGAATGGACACATCATCGCATATTTAACTTTAGAACAAAGCACTGCTTTACGCTAGACCACCCGAGGATGACACCACCTACATTCAAGAAGCTTTGAGAAAAAGAAAAATTATAAAAGCGCAGGTGCGAACGCTCATTCGCTCTCTGAGCAAGGCGTACCCCTGAAGGCAATATGGAGACCTAAGTCTAGATACGCCTTTAAAGAAGGGCGGAGGACAATTTCTGGTACGGTTTTCCCGTACCACAAGCAGATATGAGAAAATTGGCACGGCGACGCACCGTCTCGTAATATAAAGACACTGAAAAAGTATATAGTCCACTGAAAGTATACAGTTGTTTTCTCAAAGAACCTGAGATCAATACTTAACGGATGACGGAGAACTTCCAACCCTAGGTCAAGACCAACTTGGAGACCGTCTGCTGTGTAGTATGATGTCGCGCGTTGTCGTGCAGGAGCAGTGGAGACGAGCGTTTGACCAATGCTGGTTTGAGATGTGCCAGCTTCTCCATCATTGTGTTTAGTTCTTCACAGTACACATCTGCAGTAATGCTCACCCCGTTTGGTAAGAAGCTGTGATGAATCACACAGGCGCTAGACCACTAAACAGTGACCATCACTTTCCTAGGGGTAAATTTTCGTTTAGGGCATTGTTTAGGTGCCGAACCAGGATGCAACCAACTTGCTGAGCGCTTGCGGTTATCAAACAGAATCCGTTTTTCATCGCAGGTAATAATGTGGTTCAAAATTCCTTCATTTGTGTGTCTGTTGAGCAGTGCAAGGCACGTCTCGACGCGTACTTCGCGCTGGCGATCATTGAGTTCGTGGGGCACTCATTCGTCAAGCTTTTTTACCTAGCTGATTTAACGCAAATGGACCAATATTGTTTTGACGCTAACGTCGAAATCTGCTGCTAATTCAGCCGTAGATTGTGTATCATCAGCTTCCACAATCGCTTTTAATTCGTCATTGTCGACCAAAGTCTTCGGACGACCGCGAGTTTTATATTTCAGGTCGAAATTCCCAGAACGGAAGCGAGCAAACCAATAACAGGTGGTGCGTTGGCTTGTAGTGTTGCTCCGTAAACGTCATTGATGTTACGTGCCGCTTGTGCAGCGTTGCTGCCACGACGGTACTCATATTCCATAATTACTCGAATTTTTAACGTATCCATGATGACAAAAAAGATTGAAATGCGATGAAAATGTAACACTAATCAATAAACAAATGACTACTTTTGGAAAAAGAATTCCATGTTTTTAAAACAAAATTAATTTGAAATTAGAATCCTTAGCCAAACAAAAAATATTTTGATTTGAAATGGCCAGTACTGCAGAACGGCAATTTCATAGGTAAAGACCTATTATTATTAGTAGATTTAAGAAGTCGTGCTTTCCCTCAGCATGAAGTGAAATATTAACAAACATGTAATTGTAATTATAACCATTGTTAGAGATAGAAAAAAAAATAACATAACAATTACTTACAGGCGAGACGGGACATTTGATGCCTTGATCACGTAAGACGGGTGATATATACAAATCATTCTTCATTAAATCTTCACAACCTTTGTAGTGAAACTCGATGAAGGACCTACGATATTCATTATGTAGGTATTCGTTGAATATTACATCAAGCTGTAAATAAAAAAGTCCGCTATCGTGGATCGCCTCACAGACGACATATAACATAAAAATATCTAAGATAAAGATTTATACAATAAAAATGAAGTGTCTGCATGAAATCTCAAAACAACTGGGTTTTTACCGAATGAATATAAAAGTATAACAAAAAACCAGTTTTTTTTTGCGTTTATGCTGGGTGATCTCAAAAACAGTTGTACCGATTGTGACAGAAAATTCATTAGCAGATTTCGTAGTCCGGTGAAGCTGTTAAGACCTTGCTGAGACAATAGCGTAGTCATTTCGAAAAAAAAAAAAACATTAGCAGAAAGCTGAAGTTATAGGAAGCAACATCGACTATTTGTTTTTTGTCTAGCCCTTATGTGCTACTTTATCCCTAGCGGAATATTTGAATCGATTGGACCAATTAACAAGGAATTTTCACTAGCAAATAGCTGCTCTGACAATAATAGCTTATGTTATTTTATTTTAGACTAGATGTATCCGCAGCACCGCGCGCATTTAAAAAATGGGTTAAAGAATTATGAAACTAACTAAACTATATACAGTTAACGAAATGCTCTCTAAAAACGATTTTAAGTACGACACGCACGCCGCTTAAAGTAACATGTGTAATGTACACATCAAATATATAAATACTAACAGCGTGCCTAATGAGGTTTACTCTCAGCAACATATTTGAAAGCGGGGTGGTAGGGTTTTACAGCCTGACTGGGTCGTAACCACAATGTATATGGCGAAAAAGGTCGTAATAGTGATTCGCTTCTGCGGGTCGCGTTTCGGGATCAGTCTGTGCATATCCAGCTTTTTGCAGGCCGACATGATAGAGGCGACCGGCGATAGATAATGTGTCAATCGGTGGTCGCTATTATTTTTGGATTGCACTATGCTTACCATCAGGCATAGTGCAGTTATTATGCCGTGCTACAATAAAAAAAAACCCACCATATAAAACTATCTTAGTGCTCATTTATACTGTGTAAGGAACTAATGAAACAATTACTTAAAATATTATTATAAAGATTTAAATTGATATTACATTGAATATACATTGTCATTATAATTACGATTTTGTGATTATACAAAAAATAAACGCTTGTCTGTTCTGCAAGAAATTGTATTATGCAACTCTATACGTAATACGTTTATAGTATAAGATCTTATTAGGAAGACCTCTTCTATCTTCAAAGTTACTAATAATTATAATCTCGAATTGTAAACAATAAGCTAATAATTATTTCTATAATAAAAAATGAGTTGAAATCTTGTAATATTAGTAAATTTCATATAGACAAAGTCGCGGGTAACAGCTAGTCTAAAATAGAATAACCTCAATTACTTTTTATAGGGTTCGCTGTCTACCAGTGAAAATCTTGTGAAGATCGGTCTGTTTTGGAGGTAGCACTGCGGGGGAACCACAGTTAACAGCTAGTATAAACTAAAATTGCTTGAATTATTTTTTATAAGGTCAGCTATCTGCCAATGAAAGTTTCGTGAAGATCGGTCTAACTGTTTTGGAGATACTACTTACTGCAGGTGAAGCTACGGTTAACAGCTAGTCTAAATTAAAATAGACTAAATTACTTATTATGATGTCCGTAATCTGTTGGTGAAAGTTCCGTGAAGATCAGTCTAACAGTATTGGAGATAATATTGCGAAGGAAGCCACGGTTAACAACTAGTCTAATGTAGAGTAGACTTAATAATCCGCTGTAATTTCAGCTATCTGCAAGTGAAATTCTCGTAAAAATCGGTCCAGCCGTTTTGGAGATTAAACCCGGAACAAACAGACAGACCGACAAAAATTTTTCAATTGCGTTTTGTATTTTATTATATTATGTATAGATTAGCTGTTTCCTACGACTTCAGACGCGTAGAATATATGAAAAGCTTGACTGATATTTACAGGACTTTAACTGGTAAATAACTGACATCATAACTACTAACAACTATTTTATGTTAGACTACCTATTACCCGCGAGTTCTTCCCTTCCCTTCGTTCCGTACATAAAAATAAATACTTTATCTTTGCAATCGTCCGTTCCGTCTTTGTACATAGAATTTCTCGCATATTTTCGGTCACACAAACTGTATTATCCTGACAATAACAAGTACAAAAGAAAGTATTAGCAGGTGCAATCGCGTCGCTCTAGAGTGCTACGCTCGCATACATTCAGCAATTGATCTACTAGTATATACATAGCTATGTACTCACCGTAAAATTGTTAGCTATCACTTTACAGAGATGAAAGTCTATATTAATGTAATATGCACTTTTCCTGCTGTAACGCTTTATTTGGCATTTCATGTATTTAAAATACTTCATGTCTAAAGTCCCCAGTTCGCACCGTTCCGGTATCAATTCCAGGCACTGTACAAACAAAGTGTTTCATTGGCCGTAAATTATACCACCGGCCACTAATTATTTACATACTAGCTGTACATGCCACTTCGTCCGCGTCGACACTTGTGTAAAATAAACGATCACCTCCACACACGTGCACGCCTACACGCTACACATTTTGGTGGAAGGGTTATTTTTGATAATTTTTTTTTCCCTTATCGAACTGAAAAACTCTCAATTTTTCCGACAAAAATATATGGAGGAGTTGTTGAGGCGGATATGCTTGGTACTCATATACGTTTCAACAACTCAAACATATATGAATAGTTAGCTAGATTAGCGAACATAGGTCGCGATTTTGCATGCAACGGGCAACAGCCAAGCCGAGGTGTGCCGTGCACCCTTGAGCTGGTTGCCAATATAAAATCGGCTGAGTGCCTTAAGCGCTCGCCTTAGTAGTCCGGTGAAGCTGTTAAGACCTTGCTAGGTCAATAGCGTAGTCAGTTCGAGAAAAAAAAAATTAAATAAACAGTAATTAATAAAATTATCTAGATGTACTTTTACTACCATTTATTTATCTCCTTTTCTGTATTTAAGTCGTATAGTCCTTTAAATTAGAATAAATTTTGAACCGATTTAAATAAAAAAAATGACTGATGTTACTCAAAGATGATTTTCTTGAGGTTTTCATCGTCAACACAGTACTTTAACAGTGAGGTGAGACCAAACAGTCATAGAGACAGATATCTCTAAAAATGATTGAATTGTTTTATTACATATTCCTAGATATTTGTAAGAATTTTCGATCAACGCCGCACTCGTGGCATACGGCGGTCGACTCCTTACGCGCTATCCGGTGCAAGTACCAACCGAAGCACCCGTGCCCGGTCAGGACCCGCACCAGACGGAACGTCAGAGAGCCCCATCGTCAGCTGCACCAACTCAGCAGGACCGGGCGGACGGCGTCAATAGTGTATCTACCGTACTGCGCGTCCACCAGATACTGCCTCCACCTCTCCATCCTTTCCTTACTCTCCAACTTTCTTCTCTCCTCTATTTCCCTGGGAGCTGGAGGCTCCCCTGCCCGCTTCTTAGCCGCCGTATATTTGTACATGGTGGCCAGCAATTGCGCTTCCAGCTCCCAGGGAAAGGGAGCCAGCCAATTCGCGACCTATCTGAGCTAACCTAAGCTAACTATTCATACATATATGAGTTGTTGAAACATATATGTGTACCAAACATACATACTTCAACATCTCTTATATATATTTCGTATCGGATAATTTTCTGAACTATTTCAGTTCAATAAGGGAAAAAATAAAACCTTTCTATTTTCATATGTAAGCATGTATGCGAGGACGTATGTGGAGGTGATATGTATAATGTTGTCGCAGTTATGTAAGATTTTGTGTCACTGTATCGCGCGAGCAGCACACTCAAGGGCTCCACGCCGAGGGAACGGACCTAGGCTTGAGCCACTGCTGAGGGGGGCATAATCTAGTTTCTTAATATGTTACTCGTGATTTTGCCTGTATGGAATTTAGAAAATAATATTGTCTAACTCAAATGCATTCTGGACACTGCTTCTTTGGCTTATGATATTTGCACGGTGCTTTTTTTTCTAAATTACTTGCGGATGAAGATACGGGTAATAGCGGTATTATCTATATATATATATATATATATATATATAATATTATATTATAAAGACGTAAAGTTTGTGAGTTTGCGTCGTTGTGAGTTCTTGACGTTGTAGGGGGTAATCTCAGGAACTACCGGTCCAATTTGAAAAATTATTTCAATGTTATTTAGCTTATTTATAAAATCGGGGTTTTTTCCTCTTGAGAGCTTTCGCTGCATAATAGTGTTAGCCTAAAGTAACAATTCCACGCGAACGAAGTCGCGGGCAGAGGGTAGTATATTATATTAGCAGGCCTGGCGGTCGTTCCTGTCCCATAAAAAAATCTTGACAAATTATATACATAAAGCTTCCTTGTGAATCACTTTATCTACTGGTGAAAACTACAAGAACATATATATCCATTCAGTATAGGTACTGTTAAAAATATTCGTCATATTATAATCATTTTACAAAACAAAAATTGAGTAAAATTACATATCGATGTGGAGTTTTGGCGGGATCTTAAGATTTTATATTTTATTCATAATCTTGTGTTATTGGAGTCTATATTTTGTAAATTTGGTGGTGTTTTACGTAATATAGTTAGTTTATTGTGCATAAGTGAAGTGAATGGAAAATAATACCACGGAGCATGAAATTCTGAAATGCCACAAAAACTCCCTGGAAGGTTCTAACAAGGGATCCACCATCTTGTTAGAATATTGACTCACACAAAGCTTAATATTGAAGTGATCGCACGACGCTTGTAATAAATATTATTGACTACGTAACAATAGCAGTAATAATCTGAAAGAATGATTGCCAAAAATAAAGTGAAAAAAAAATGTCGACATTGCCAAATATGAAACAATCTTAGTAATTTAACAAAAGGGGGCAAAAAATTTTGTAGAATAAATTGTGATTTTACGTTTTTCTTGTGAAAATCCTACTTGTATAGTAATTTTACGGAACTGTTTGTCAAATTTTATGATAAAGCTGTGTGCATTTACAAATATTGTTTGCAATTTGGTTTACTAGATTTTTTTTTGTAAAATCTGAAAACAGCATTGTAATGAAAATTACGAAGGAGTAATTGAAAAAATATAGTTATACACTCGACTCTCGTTAATTCAAACCTGCGATAATTTGAACCTCTCTATAATTCAAAGCTAGCACGAGTTCCCTACAAAATCTCTTTATATTTCAAAATAAATCAATATAAATTGGTACACTTGGAAATTTGAACGAAGAAATCATTGTTAAATAACAAAACTACGCGTTAATTCGTACTCATCGCAACCAACGACGACGACTCGTCACGGACTGAAGTTCCATCAGTGTCATCTCGATGGTTGGAAGTCGTGCACCGTGCGATTCTCACGTTTGTTTTTTCCGAGTACGACAATTCTCTGGAATGAACTCCCAGCGGCAGCGTTTCCGGACGAATACAATCTGCCATTTTTCAAGAAACGAGCCTACTCCTTTCTTAAAGGCCGGCAACGGCATTTGTGATTCTTGTAGTTTCACAGATGTCCATGTACGGCGGTGATCACTTATCATCAGGTGACCCACATGTTCGTTTGCCGCCAATAGCATAAAAAAAAACCAAACATTCGACAATTCAAAGTTGCAGAGAAACAAAAAGATAGTAAGTATGTACCTCCGAGCAGCGAATCCTAAAGCAAGTAGGTATAGACATGAACGAAAGTGATAAAAAGGGTTTCAGGCACTTTTTCCCTTAAAAAAGTTATTGAGTAGTCTGAGCAGCAAAAAAGTGCTTTAAAGCAAACCAGTATAACAGAGTATCGAAATATTAATATTCGTATCATGAATATATACACGAATGTACCTCTAAACTTTTTTTATCATTAAAGAACAGTAGTTAGTAAATAATAATTGATTGCCATTTAATAACTCGAAGTTTTATTTATTAGAAATTCTCAAAAATTTCGAACTATTTCATATTTCGATTTTTTTTTTTCGAAATGACTACGCTATTGACCCAGCAAGGTCTTAACAGCTTCACCGGACTACGAAAGGTATCATTTGATTAGTAAAATTACAATACGTGTAGGAAATTTACTAAACTTATTTTCAATGAAAGTTTAGTGACTTTCAACAAATATATTGCAATTTATATTAAACTAGGATAAATAGTATAGTAAATTTACAAAACTGCGTTTTATAATTACTCAATCGTGGTGTGTATTTACTTCCAACATATTTTTTTTTTAAATACAAAAGAAAATTTTAACAATGGAGTCTTTGAGTTTATCGCGAACAGACCTTATGTCAATTTTTTTTATATAAAATACATTATAGGTTTTAGAGTTTAACCACAATCTTATTTTTTAAACAAGGTAAAACCTAGAGCGTGACTGGCTCTCAAGTACAGTTGCTGGAACACACCAATTGGTGTATGGTGACAGATTTTCAACCTGCGGGTGGTAACTATATTGGCTCACTTTGAAAACATCCCAGTGTGCTTTAGACCACACAAGTGCAGTAAAACTTCTTTAGCTCTGTTTATATAGTAGTCCTGTGAAGCTGTTAAGACCTTGCTAGATCAATAGCGTAGTCAGTTCGAGAAAAAAATAAATCAATTTGTATATACCTACTGTATAAACATATTAATTTTCTACAAATATGTAAATTTATTATGGGTTTTCATTGATAATACGAAACGTAACTTTTATTTCTGCTATCTTCACTAACTTTTATCTCCTTTTCAACTTCCGTTTGCCTCGCCCGATCACACTTTTAGTAACGCTCTCGTCATGCATTTACCAGCTTACTTCCCAAGTCAAGCGTGCGTAAAGAAGTTTTACTTCAAATTTCCTGCGGCTATTTCCGCCGAAACTACGACTCAGTTCAGCTCGAACCTACGTCCATCGTCGCGGTTTCTGAAACGCTACTGACTTGAGCTATCTCGCTTTTTTTGATAATTTTCTTAATAAAAGTTATTTTGTTACAAACGCTATTTTCGACATAACAGTATTGTAATCAAATAATATACTTACGTAAATAAGTCCAAGGTGTAAAATTAATATAAACAAATTCATTTTATTTAGAATAGGTATTAAGTTAATCATATACATAGTTGACTATAAGCGATCAAGAAACTCGAATCTACTTATATATATTTTTGTTAAAAGGATAGCCATACTTAAATAATAATAGATCGTTGATAATGGGTGCGTTTTCATATATTATACGCAGTATATTACATACCTAAGTGATTATTTCCGCCAATTTTAATCTGAACGCTTCCATTCTATATATCCATTTATATATCCCATTAAATATATTTGATTGTATGTGTATTATATGTAGATGTAGATTCTGTTTGTATGCGGATACCATTCATATCTGAGCCACGGATAGACTAATGGATATATGATTCAAAATAATAAATACTATGTATTCCACCTATTTGTATATTGAATTGCACTCTTGGAATTAGTTTACACTGTAAATTTATTATAATTTAAATCCCATAAATCAGTTATACTTTACCTGTAACCGATAATACTTTATTTTCAATTATTTTAAATTTCGTGCCCATCAGAAAGACTATGAGCACGCTGAGTAATTTAAGTTGATTCTAGACAACCTGAACGCAATGCGATCCTTATGATTAAGGGCTGCGCTCACTACGGTTTTGACCGCATAATTTGTAACACATGGAATCGTATGGAAGCGCGCGCACTACGGGTAGAATTCCGCACAGAAATTAATTTCAGAAGAACCCGCAGATCATCGCAGTAACGCTCGAACTATGGTGAAGAAATGTCGTCACTGCGTGTTTTAAATAACAAGGCGATTGTTCTTGTCTATTTGTGTTTTTCATTAGGTTTTGCAGACTACGTAATACATTTTGACAATTTTCACAATGTTTGAATGAATGAATAAATTCTTTATCGCACACTGGCGAGCTTAATGCCATAAGCCATTTTCTTCCAGCTAACCAGTGGTATTGATGTCAAAAAGTTTTGTAGGTAGTGTCAATAAAAAGCAAAAGAAAATTGATAAATAAATATATATTTATACTTTTTTTTCGAAATGACTACGCTGTTGACCCAGCAAGGTCTTAACAGCTTCACCGGGCTACTAAGGCGAGCGCTTAAGGCACTCAGCCGATTTTATTTTGGTAACCAGCTCAAGTGTGCATGGCACATCTCGGCTTGGCTGTTGCCTGTTGCATGCAAAATCGTGACCTATCTTAGCTAACCTAGCTAAATATTCGTATATGTATGAGTTGTTGAAACGTATATATGTACCAAGCATACACGCCTCAACAACTGCTCCATATATTTATTATCGGAATATTGAGAGTTTTTCAGTTCGATAAGGGAAGAAAATATATATACATAAATATATACATATATGTACATAAATAATAAAATAAATAAATATATATATGTATATATATATAGTATAAATATACATACACACATAAACGTACATACATACAAATATGTAGCAATAACAAAGATAGTTATAAACATTACATAATTATGAGCACTCTCTCTGCCTCCTGTTTCTCAATTAAATGTCGGTGTAATTGAATTTTAAAGTTATTTATAGTTTCAACTTCTTGAAGTCGACGCGGTACCGAATTCCATAATCGTATGGCAGTTATTATGAAGGAGTTCGAATATACATTAGATCTATGCTGAGGTGTCTCCAGAATTTTGGTGTATGCCGAACGAAGATCACGTCCATGAGCCGTTAGGAAAATGAATCGTTCGTGGAGATATTGTGGAGATTGAGGGTCAAATAAAATACGATATAGAAAATGCAATATGTGAGCATTTCGACGTGAACGTATATCTAGCCAGTTTAGTTGCGCACGAAATTGAGAGATATGATCCTACTTACGAAACCCGAAAATGTAACGAATGTACAAATTTAGCAGATAATCGAGTTTATTGAGTAACTCTTCTGTAAGGTCTGGATAAGTTATATCGGCGTAATCAATTTAGACAATTTTGTTTAGGAGGATTTTATGTATGAAATATTTATTTGAAATAGAAAATGATCGCCGTATTCTAATGAACTCATAAGCAGTTTTGGAACGCTATTATTGATAACAGTGGTTAAGATATATACAAATAATGTAGGTTTGAGTTTTTGCCGGGGTCTTGTAATATCATGTAGTGGATTTTAAATTTTATTTATAACTTATTTTATTTGGCCCTATATTTTGTAATATTGGCTGTTTCTTTCGTAATATAGTATGGATATTGTTCACAAGTAAACTGGATGAGAAATTATACCACGGAGCACGGGTTCCGAGTTGCCACAAAAACTTCCAGGAAAGTTCTAACAAGACAGTCATCAGCCTGTCAGTTCAATGAAATGATCACAAGGTATTTGTAATTGTGACCACCACGATGGCAGTAATAATTTACTAAAATTTGGTAGCCACAATTAAAAAAAAAAATATATACAGATTACGTTACGGATTTTTTCCGGTGCGGTTTTTATTTCGCACCGCAACTAGTGCGCGCTCGGTCTAAGGGTTATACCAAGCTCGTGTTATTGGAAAACTCTTTTTGAATGCATTAATCCTTAATTGATTAATTGTTCATTTGAAATTACGTTTTTTTTATGTAATACCTAAATATTTGTAGTTTGCGGCCCGTGACACTATCACTGAAACATGTTTGTGACCCGTTTGAACAGTTCAGTACCACTGCTCTATATATTATTACAGACTCGTGGGTTATCAATTACAGTTTCAATAAAAAAACATTCCTACGCACAAAGATAAAGATTGAGGAACTACGTGGTTGTTACTTATGTAGGTGGTAGAGCCACAGTGAAGCTATTACTGGTTTTAGCATGAATGGGTCGGCTTGCCCGGGATAGTACCATCCGACCCACAGAAACATCGACGTGAAGTAACTATGCTTGCATTGTGACGTTTCTTTTGGTCAGTGAGACCGTCGGACGCCCACCTCCCTTTCACCCCCCCACCCATACACAGGCTGGCGACTCACCTGGTGTTGCTAGTGTCTATATACAGTGGTGATCACTTAACAGCAAGTGACTTGTTCCTTTTCCTCTTTTTATATAAAAAAACTTACGCTGATCTCTCATAGTAATATTATATAATGAATATGGAATAATATTAACATATCAATAAGACAGAAAAATGATAAAAGAACGCGAGTAGTGCCGCGGGAACAGTTTATAATAGCATAAAATTATAGATAACAAATCAACAAATTAAACTTTTTAACTGGACATTTTATATCTTTCACATCAAATTGCATTTAATTTCAGAATAATTCTGTTATTCGTAATAATTTTAGTTAGATATAATAAATAAGTTTATATTCTACTGATTATTTATATCAAATAGGAAAACTTTGAAATCAAGTAATGAAATATAACTGCTATGAAGTAAGAATACCTATTATTTCAATGTTAATTTTTCTAGTTATATTCCTCTTCAATTTTTTTGTCCGCTCTCAATATAGCTGTGAGTTCGCTAAGCTGTGTCTATTCCGCAAAAAATCGTGTTATAAAATTCTTAAGGTAATTCGTTTATGATATAATATCTTATTAGAAAAACCTCTTCAATGTTACAAACAAATTAATTACGATACTGTATTGTAAACAATTAGTTGATGATTACTTTTCTAGTTAAAAACACAGAATGAGTTGAAATCTACAAATTTGTATTAATATATGTATATTAAGATTACACATGTGTAAGCAGTTTAAAAAAAATGTTATACCTTGCTATGGTTGCTGAGTTATGTAAGCGTTTGCACGGTAAGTAAAACAAATGTTTGCTAAATTGACCAAAAGCAATATAATTCAAGCTACGTACATAAATTCAAGTATGAATTTCAATTATAGTTATTCTCGGAGTTCAGTAAAGCCCACTCCTCACCCATGTATTTACAGTGAACAACATATTTCACAAAATTTCACACAGACATAATCATTGGTAATTGGTTAGTTTAGAATAAAATAGCCTATTAGCTAGTTGTATAACATAAATGAAAATCGGTTCAATCGCTTCGGATATTCCTCGCGGTTGAAGCCGCGGGCAAGAGATTTTTTTTATTGTAGCACGGCAAAATGACTGCACTGTGCTTGATGGTAAGCACAGTGCAATCCAAAAATAATAGCGACCACCGATTGACACACTATCCATCGCCGGTAGCCACTATTATGCCGGCCTGCAAAAAGCTGGATATGCACAGGCTGATCCCGAAACGCGACCCGCAGAAGCGAATCACTATTACGGGCTTTTTCACCATATACATGGTGGTTGCGACCCAGTCAGGCTGTAAAACCCTACCACCCCGCTTTCGCTATTGCCACGTTCGTTATTTAGCAACGTGCAGGTGAGGTTGGCTTGGGTGTCTCAAGTCTTATGATGTTGTCTTATGAACATGCACCATACGTAAAAATAAAATTAAATAATCATATCTATCAATTATTTTATCATCTTCTACTTGTATTAAAACTTTTTTACAGCCCATTGTATTGAAGAAAAATATAAATATGAAAAAAATATATAACCATCGCGTCGACACGTCAACTGTCACTTGCCTGTAACTATTTGTCTAAGAGCTAGCAACAGTTTTGAGAGCGAATTTTATTTAGCTAGTTTTTATATATCTTTATGTTCTTCCAAACAACGTGCGGGCTACCTGGCTATCGGTAAACGTTGCATTCGTTTATGCATATCGCACCTTTACAAACCAAAATACTGAAAAAAATGTTCCTAAAATTATATTATATTATATTTATAAATCAAAATTGTGACGAGTTTGATGCACATTAAAGAATACAACGTTAATCGGCTACCGGGTCCCCTGAATCCTGATTAAAAAATCGTAAAGGAATATATATTAAAGATTCAGCTTTTCTAAAATTCTAGTTCTTCCAACGATCCTGGCTCTTGTACTAAGATGTCGCAAAAAATTCTAGAAAACTACAAATGTTTGTCTTTCTTTATTCTAGACAATTCCTTGCGTTTTATTCAACTGATTGATAATTTCGCATAAAAACGTCAGTTCGCGCAATCGTACTGTATATATAAACATTTTTTGGAAATTATAATCGGGGTAGGCTTTGTTATTAATATAGAAACCAAAAATATTTTTTTTATTATAATAATATTTTTTACAAGACAAAATACATACCTATAAGAGTTGTTGAGGCACGCATGCTTGGTACACATGCATGTTTCAATAACTCATATACGTATATCTAGACAGGTTAGCTTAGGTTAGCTCAGATAGATAGCGATTTTTGCACAAAACAGGCGACAGCCCAAGCCGAGGTGTGCCGTGCACCTTTGAATTATTCGCCCAAACACCCCAAATCGCCTGAATGCCTTCAGCGCTCGCCTCGATAGTTCGGTGAAGCTGTAAACCTTTCCAGGTAAACAGCGTTTTCATTTCGAAAAAAAAACTTCTTTAAATATTGTTAAGTCTTGAAGCAGTTGGTTCAGGTTTCTGAATCAACGATTAAAATTATTTGTTTAGATGTTTTCAATTACTATACTATGATGTACCTAATCGAATAGTAGAACAATATAAAGAACCATGTAATCTATACTTCTATACTAATACTAATTACTAATATACTTTTGGGGCGTGTTCAATGTGGAATTATGATTAAATCAAACACTGAC
>JACEII010000022.1:4948756-5024229 GCA_014332785.1 Antheraea mylitta | reverse complement strand
TTGAAATTTGGCATAGTTAAAGTTTATATGGCGGAGAAGTGCAGAAAGCTGTTTATTTTATATAAAATGCATTAGAAGTACATTAAATTAATTAAAATATGCACTACTCACACTACTACTCGAATTTTATACAATATATACACACATGTAAATAAAAAAGACATTTTGACAGCCGTCAATAAATACGAATTTCAAATTAAAAATTAAAAAAAATATTAATTACCATTTTTCATCCTACATTCAACAATGATATTATAAAATATAACTATAATTGTAATGTTTATTATTTTTTATGGTGAACAAATTTCAAATAATGAATTAATAAAAAAATGAGCCACGTAATATTTTGCATAATCAAAATAAGTATTTTGTTCATAAGAGAAATACATGATTTAGACCATCGCGGTTACAATGATGCGGTTCAACCTGATGTAGCAACAAAATCGAGTTTATTTTCAAAAGCTAATGGTAGTATGAAAAACGTCTTTGTCTTGGATTCACTATTTGATTGTATTGTGCATCCATTACTTTTCCAAACGATGATACTGGGCATATCACTATTTCTCATGATGAACAGACCACATTTAATTCAATATCACCATACCACCCGCCCATGGTGTCGTGTAAAATTAATTGTAAATTGTGTCATAGGTTGCGATAAATTTCTTTATTTTAGTAAAGTTATGTTTGCTTAAAATTTGAGAGCTTTAACCACGTGATTTTTGTTCCAAATTTATAATTAATTTCAATTTTCATTAACACATAGGTTTTTTTAAATTTGTATACAATTAAAGATCATGGCAAATAACTGAGTAGCCATGATGAAAACCTTTGATTATAGAAGTATACCCTTTGACGAAAGAACCCTAATAAAGTTCAAACTTTAAAAAATCAATTAATTATGGTCGAATATCGACCACTGGACGCCCACTAGTTTTTATAAATATCTGTCTCTATGACTGTTTGAACACACGTCACTGTTAAAGTATTGTGTTGTCGATAAAAAACCTCAAGAAAATCATAAAACATATCTATGAGTAACATCACTCATTGTTTTATTTAAATCGTTTCAAAATTTATTGTAATTTAAATGACTATACGACTTAATTTTTTTTTTTTATCGTAGCACGGCAAAGTGACTGCACTATGCCTGATGGTAAGCATAGTACAATCCAAAAATAATAGCGACCACCGATTGACACACTGTCCATCGCCGGTCGTCACTATCATGCCGGCCTATAAAAAGCTGGATATATACAGGCTGATCCCGAAACGCGACCCGTAGAAGCGAATCACTATTACGGGCTTTTTCGCCATATACATGGTGGTTGCGACCCAGTCGGGCTGTAAAACCCTACCACCCCGCTCTCAAAATACTAACTACACTACTACTTAAATACAGAAAAGGAGATAAATAAAAGGTAGTAAAAGTACATCTAGATAATTTTATTAATCAATGTTTAATTTACACAAGTGTCGCCGCGGACGAAGTGGCATGTACAGCTAGTATGTAAATAATTGGTGGCCAATGGTATAATTTACGACTAATGAAACACTTTGTTTATACAGTGTCTGGAAATGATACCGGAACGGTGTGAACTGGGGACTTTAGACACGAAGTATTTGAAATATATGAAATGTGAAATAAAGCGTTACAACAGGAAAAGTGCATATTACATGAATATAGACTTTTATCTCTATAATGTGATGGCTAACAATTTTACGGTGAGTAAATAGCTATGTGTATACTCGTAGATCAATTGCTGAATGTATGCGAGCGTAACAGTTTAGAGCGACGCGATTGCACCTATATGGCTAATAATTTCTTTTCTACTTGTTATTCTCGCGATAATACAGATTGTGTGACCGAAAATATTGGGTAGTGGTAGAGCCATGCTGAAGCTATTATTGTTTTCAGCACGAACGGGTCGGCTCGTCCGGGAAGCACCACCCTCTCACAGAAAACCGACGTGAAGTAACAGTGCTTGCATTGTTGCGTTCCGTTCGGTCAGTGAGAGAGCCGGAGGGGTCTCCGCCTACCCTCCCCTTCTCCTTCCCTTCCTGCCCGTCCCCCACCCTCCTCTCAAATACAGGTTGGCAACGCACTTGCTACTCCCCTGGTGTTGCAGGTGTCTATGGACGGTGGTGATCACTCAACATCAGGTGACCCATCTGTTCGTTAGCCTCGTATGATATAAAAAAAAAAAGATTGCGTGACCGAAAACATGCGAGAAATTCTATGTACAAAGACGGAACGGACGATTGCAAAAATAAAGTATTTATTTTTATTTACGGGACGAAGAGAAGGGAAGAAGTCGCGGGTAATAGGTAGTCTAACATAAAATAGTTGTTAGTGGTTATGATGTCAGTTATTTACCTGTTAAAGTCCTATAAATATCAGTCAAGGTTTTCATATATTCTACGCGTCTGAAGTCGTAGGAAACAACTAATCTATACATAATATTATAAAAACGAAGTGCCTGTATGTAATACAAAACGCAATTGTAAAATTTTCGTCGGTCTGTCTGTTTGTTCCGGGTAATCTCCAAAACCGCTGGATCAATTTTGACGAGAATTTCACTTGCAGATAGCTAAAATTACAACGGATTACTGACTCTAGTCTATATTAGACTAGATGTTAATCGCGGCTACTTTCGCAATGCTATCTCCAAAATAGACTGATCTTCACGAAACTTTCACGAACAGATT
Organism: Antheraea mylitta; assembly: GCA_014332785.1. NCBI lineage: Eukaryota > Metazoa > Arthropoda > Insecta > Lepidoptera > Saturniidae > Antheraea > Antheraea mylitta. Next base: position 5,021,520 of record JACEII010000022.1, on the reverse strand, counting down.
ACGGACATCATAATAAGTAATTTATTCTATTTTAATTTAGACTAGCTGTTAACCGTAGCTTCGCCCCCAGTACTATTTCCAAAACAGTTAGACCGATCTTCACAAAACTTTCAATGGCAGATAGCTGACCTTATAAAAAATAATTCAAGCAATTTTAGCTTATACTAGCTGTTAACCGTGGTTCCCCGTAGGGATGTGAGATTAATGGAAAAAATCGATTAATTAGGAATCGATTTATCTTTTTTTAAATAATAATCGATAATTAAAAATCGATTTATTTGAAAATAAATAATCGACTTTTTCAAAAATCGATTTTTATAATATTTAAAAATAGACATGCTTTCCATATTCCTATAATAAACCTAAAGATTTAAAATAACAATTTATCAGATTAAGAATCACATAAAATGATACGTATCAAAAATAACCAGTTCAAAACAAAATAAAAGTGAATGTTCCCATAAACTTTCAAGGTAAAGAATATAGAAACTAAATACCATAGAAATTTTCAGTACTATTAAACATTATATCGTAATAAAAATGAAATGACAAACATCCTAACAAAATGACAACATTATTAATTCTAACTGTAATATTCAAAACAATAAAGTTCTCTTTTAAATTGTCATATTAATTGTAGTGTGACTGAGAAAATTAAAATTGAAGATTTTTTTTTATTGAGTAATTTCATTAATAATGTATAGTTTTGTAAAATTATCGATGTCGAGTTTATCATAAGACATTTTTAGTGAACATGTTGTACTCGCATGACAGACCTTTTTAGTTTTATTGAAATTTTTAACACCTGTATTAGTGAAAAACCATAAAGATTTAAGCGCCATACAAACGAAAATAGACCTTATGATGTAAAGGTTAGCAAACAGTTTGGCAGTATAAGGTTAAAAAAAATACTGGATTTATTACAAGATTTGAATAATTATAAATGATGTAATGTATAATTCCAATTATTATGCAAAATGTATTATTACATTATTATTTAATTTTTAAGAACTATTTTTTGTACTAAACCACGAAATGTCCAACTTAGCTATTGTATTTATACTTTTAGGTTAGAAAAAATATTTTACATTAAATACTGAACTAAATATACATTAAACTACTACAATATGAATATATCAAATTAAATATTGAATAATTTAGACAAATGAATATGATAACAATAGTTTTCAGCCAATTAACTTTACTTATATTCTTTCTCCTTATTTCATATAAAACTTATTTCAAGAAAATATACAATATTTTATCGATCATAAGAAAAAAAAAAACGAAATATATTTTAAATTAGATATAATTTTTATGAAAATAATATCAAATACATGATAATATAAAAACCATATATAATCTGAATATAATTAAATATATTATTGTGACCATAGATTTATAGACTCATATGGTACATGTACTAAATGGTACATGTACGCAGTGCTACCTCCAAAACAGACCGATCTTCACAAGATTTTCACTGGTAGACAGCGAACCCTATAAAAAGTAATTGAAATTATTCTATTTTAGAGTAGCTGTTACCCGCGACTTTGTCTATATGAAATTTAGTAATATTTCAAGATTCCAACAATTTTATAGAAATAATTATTAGCTTATTGTTTACAAATTGAGATTATAATTATTAGTAACTTTGAAAATAGAAGAGGTCTTCCTAATAAGATCTTATACTATAAACGTATTACGTAAAGAGTTTCATAATACAATTCCTTGCAGAACAGACAAGCGTTTATATTCTGTTTAATCACAAAATCGTAATTATAAGACAATTTATATTAAATGTAATATCAATTTAAATCTTTATAATAATATTTTAAGTAATTGTTTCATTAGTTCCTTACACAGTATAAGTGAGCACTAAGGTAGTTTTATATGGTAGGTTTTTCAAATATGTTGCTGATAGTAAACCTCATTAGGCACGCTATTAGTATTTATATATCTGATGTGTACATTACATGTTACTGTAAGTGGCGTGCGTGTCGTACTTAAAATTGTTTTTAGAGAGCATTTCTATAATTGTACATAGTTTAACAGTTTCATAATACTTTAATACAATTTTTAAAAACGCGCGCGGAGATGCGGTTACCTCTAGTCTAAAATAAACATAACAAGCTATTATTGCCAGGGCAGCTATCTGCTTGTGAAAATTCTTTGTAAATTGGTCCAATAGATTCAAATATTCCGCTAAGGATAAAGTAGGCTACCTAAAAAACAAATGGTCGATGTTACTCCCTATAATTTCAGCTATCTGCTAATGAATTTTCTGTCACAATCGGTACAGCTGTTTCGGAGATCACCCAGCAAAAACGCAAAAAAATTAAAAATTGGTTTTTTGTTATACTTTTATATTAATTCAGTAAAAACCCAGTTGTTTTGAGATTACAAACAGACACTTCATTTTTATTGTATAAATCTTTATCTTAGATATTTTTATGTTATATGTCGTCTATGAGGCAATCCACGATAGCAGACCTTTTTTATTTACAGTTTGATGTAATATTCAACGAATACCTACATAATGAATATCGTAGGTCTTTCATCGAGTTTCATTATAAAGGTTGTGAAGATTTAATGAAGAATGATTTGTATATATCATCAGTCTTACGTGATCAAGGCATCAAATGTCCCATCTCGCCTGTAAGTAATTGTTGTTATTTTTTTTCTTTTTCTTTCTCTATCTAATAATTGGTTATGATTACAATGACATGTTTGTTAATATTTCACTTATTGCTGAGGGAAAGCACGACCTTCTAAAATCTATGAAATTGCTGTTCTGCAGTACTGGCCATTTCACATCAAAATATTTTTTGTTTGGCTAAGAATTCTAATTTTAAATTAATTTTGTTTAAAAAATATGGAATTCTTTTTCCAAAAGTAGTCATTTGTTTATTGATTAGTGTTACATTTTCATGGCATTTTAATCTTTTTGTCATCATGGATACGTTAAAAATTCGAGTAATTATGGAATATGAGTACTGTCGTGGCAGCAACGCGGCACAAGCGGCACGTAACATCAACGACGTTTACGGAGCAACACTACAAACCAACGCACCACCTGTTATTGATTTGCTCGCTTCCGTTCTGGGAATTTCGACCCTAAAAATGAACCTCGTGGTCGTCCGAAGACTTTGGTCGACAATGACGAATTAAAGGCGATAGTGTAAGCTGATGATACACAATCTATGGCTGAATCAGCAGCAGCTTTCGAGGTTAGCGTCAAAACAATATTGGTCCATTTGCGTCAAATTGGCAAGGTAAAAAAGCCTGACAATTGGATACCTCACGAACTCAATGATTGCCAGCACGAAGTACGCGTCGAAACGTGCCTTGCACTGCTCAACATACACAAAAATGAAGAAATTCTGGACCGAATTGTTACCTGCGAAGAAAAATGGATTCTGTTTGATAACCGCAAACGCTCAGCAAGTTGGTAGGATCCTGTTTCAGCACCTAAACAATGCCCTAAACGAAAACTTACCCCTAGAAAAGTGATGGTCACTGTTTGGTGATCTAGCGTCGGTGTGATTCATCACAGCTTCTTTCCAAACGGGGTGAGCATTACTGCAGATGTGTATTGTGAAGAACTGGACACAATGATGGAGAAGCTGGCACATCTCCAACCAACATTGGTCAATTACTCCGCTCTCCTGCACGACAATGCGCGACCTCATACTGCACAGCAGACAGTCTCCAAGTGGCAAGAACTAGGATTGGAAGTTCTCCGTCATCTACTCTACTCATCAGACCTTGCGCCTACAGACTACTTCTTTTTCCAAAATTTAGATAACTCCTTGGTGGGAAAAAAATACAATACCCGAGAGGCAGTACAAAATGCCTTTGAAGAATTTGTTGCCTACCGTCCAGCTGATTTCTTTAAGAAGGGCATCAATAAACTGCAACTGCGTTGGCAAAAATGTATTGATTGCATGGGTGATTACTTCGATTAATACAAATAAAAAATACATGAAAAAATTTCGTTTAAATTTTTTCATACAAAACGGCAATTTCATAGGTAAAAAAAGACCTAGTATAATTGATATATCGTCTGATAGCAGGCTTCAAACTTTTTGACCGCTCGGAAGTAGATGCACAAAACACAAATTTACGTATCAGAGGGACGCGAAAGAAGTGTGGGCGGGGTACGCTCGCCCGCGCTCGTCGCTCTTCCCTACGCTGACAGATGTGTCAGTGTCAGTGTAGATGCGGTACAATCGCTTACAGAAAAGTTTTTTTTTCTCTTTATTGTTATTTCTTATTACTAGTAGTTATTAATGGAAGACCCGTCCACGTCGAAAAATCATGTTTTCATGGAAGTCAACGCTCCATTTTACATAAATGTTTATTATAAATTATCTGTTTACTACTTATCTCATTTACAATAAGTCTGTAGTAGTGAAACACATAATACCTAAACAAAATTTACTAAATGATGTACCGTACAGACAGAATCAAATACCGTACAAGCCGGATCATTCAATTAAAGTTTGTAACTACCCATACACACCAAATAGGTGACAGCTAATTATAACTGACGTATATTGTTCGGTATAGCGTGGATCCAGCATCGAAGGAACCAAACTTGTTAGGTATTGGTCTCGGGTTCTTTAAGAAAACAACTGTAGACTTTCAGTGGACTATATACTTTTTCAATATCTTTATATTAGGAGCCGGTGCGTCGCCGTGGCAATCTTCTCACATCTGCTTGTGGTGCGGGGAAACCGTACCAGAAATTGTTCTCCACCCTTCTTTAAAGGCGTCTCTAAAGACGGAGACTTAGGTCTCCATATGGCCTTCAGGGGTATGCCTTGCTCACACTCGCTCAGGAGAACGAATGAGCGTTCGCGCCTGCGCTATTATAATTTTTCTTTTTCTCTAGGGTTCTTAAATGTCGGTGGTGTCATCCTCGGGTGATCTAGCGTAAAGCGGTGCTATGTTCTAAAGTTAAACATGCGATGATGTGTCCATTCTCCAAAAGGTGTTCGTGGCGAGGCTGTTTATAAAATTATTTAAGTTCTTTACTCGCAAATTGCGAGCAATCGTGGCGTTCTTCATATAACGCGGGACCGCGACAATCATTCCTAGCGTCTGGCTTTGTTGAGTTCGTAATCTGCGCAAGACTGTACCAAGCCAGGGGGCCTAACCAAGTTGCTTATCGACAATCGCTAACGCTAATAGAAAACGGAAAAATGTATGGAGATGACATATCCGAGCGCTATATAATGTGATAAACTAGCGCTCAGATATGTCATCTCCATACATTTTTCCGTTTTCTATTTGCGTTAGCGATTGTCGATAAGCAACTTGGTAAGGCCCCCAGGGTTGCGTACGTGAGCCGTGCTCTCACATACGTATTGTAGAGGACTAGTTTGGTAATATATGGTAGCTTGGAGGTAAGCATCGGACACAGCACTCTCCTCGCCACCCTCGCCTGCGCGATGATGCCCTCAATATGTTTTTTGAAGTTTTTGAAGTTATTTTACCGCATTTCTCCAGGGTAGCATCTGTCCTTGGAATATCAGGGGTTGTACTGTGATATTGGTATATCTCGTTGGTATATCTCAACCTGACGTTGACTGCCAACCGCCATTTGTTCGGCCACTTGGGAAAAGTGTCGAGCGTAGGTTGCAAAGGTGATGCAGCTGTCTTTCGATTATTGAACGTCGCCCGATAAGCCGTATCGTCGGCAAACAAGGTGAGTTTCGCCTTGTCGATCACGGGAATATCATTAGTATACAGTGCGTACAGAAGAGGCGATAGGCAGCTGCTGTGTGGTTCTCTTGCTTTTACCGTTACTTTGTCGGACATCTGGTTCTCAACTTTTACTTTTGTTTCCGGTTTTTCACGAAAGATTTTAGAGGCGGTGGTCTCCGTCGCTAGCTTGTAGAGGTCTTCGTGCCATACTTTGTGGACGGCTTTTCCTATGTCAAGCAACACTATGGATGCGTGTTCTTTCTTGTTGTGTCCTTCGACAAATGTATTTAACACCCTCGTAAATTGTAGGATCGTCAAGTGCTCGTCTCTGAACCCGAACTGTTCCCTTCGTAGTTTTACATGGGACTTCAGCATATGCACACGAGTCTCTCGAAGGCTTTAAACAACGTACTGAGCAGAGATATTAGTCTGTAGCTGTCGGGTATGCTGATACCTTTCCCTTGTTTCGGAATCATAATCACTACACCCTGCCTCCACTCGATGGAGAAGTGTTCTGCACGTAAGATTCCATTTAAAAGTCGCGTTAGCGCCGCGAAGGTTTTATACATCGGTGATACGCGTGCGGTAAAACGAATAGGTGATTATTATCAGGCTCCGTTGCTGCGGCTTCTGGGACCATCTGGTATTACATGCTTTCTGTATAGTGTTGATAATCCACAACCGGGTTGGGCCTGAATTAATTCGCCAGGTGGGCGGTGAATATTTTTACATTATCTTTCGCCGTAAATTTCGGAAGATCGTCTTCTGCCCGAAGTGGATTTTCTCGGTGCCGAGGATAGTATACGGCACAGGCGATGTACTGAGGGGGTAAGATCTCCTATTCTTTCAACATGATCGTCCCATGTTTCCGCCGTATGGTCATCTAGTGCAAGCTTAACGCGCGTCACCAACAAGTTGAGTCGAGTTTTCAGGCTTGGGCAAAGGGTATACTGCCATTGTATTCGATGTTTTCGTTTTACGTCGATGACATCTTTGATACGTCGAGGTAGAAGTGGTATCCTACTACTCGACTCCATAATTAATATTCGATGACACTTCCATGGCGCTGTGGATACACCGCGTGATGTCTATCGTCATATTTTCGATGTCGTCCGCTGTCGTCATGCAACGTTTGTCGGTGACGAACGGATTTTGTCCGGTTTATGTTTAAATAGTTACCCTTATGATAGATTTTGGAAGATAACTTAATTGTATTTTTATAAGTCTATATTGTTTATATTATATTATATTAAGTTTATATTGTATTTTATAAGTGTATTTTTATAAATTGTAATTTTTATAAGTTACTATTTGGGATTGGGCTTCAGACATGTTTCTTATTGTTAGTTAGAATTAGGTTTCAGCATTTCAGCAGCATACTTTCATTTTTACAATTAGTATATCAGGCCCGCCTTAATTACGGCGTGTTTATTTATACATTTACATACATATATATACATACATATACATTTACATTTCTCATGTAGAATGTGTTGTATTTTATTTCATCGTGAACGAGGGTTCCGTACAATATTATTTATTTTGATAATAACAATAATAATGGCGGTTATATTCAAATTATTTTACATACATTAGACTGTAGGTGGTAGATACACGCTGAAGCTATTATTGGTTTCAGCATGAATGGGTCGGCTCGTTCGGGGTAGCATCGCCCTCTCACAGAAAACCGACGTGATCCACTCGTGTTCTCTCCATTCCCCCAAACACAGGCTGGCAATGCACTAGCGACCCCTTTGGGGTTGCTAGTGTCTATGAACGGCGGTGATCACTTAACAACAGGTGATCTGCATGTTCGTTTTCCTCCTATATGATATATAAAAAATAAACGTTAAACTTAAACATACATTGATTGTTATTTATAAAATATAACATTACACATAAAGAACATTAAATAGAGAAAAAGTAAATAAATACATAAACATGTCATCTGTCCGTAATACATAGAGAATATTTACATAGAAAAAATACGATAGCTCATCTGTCTGTAACACTTACTATTTTTATAACAGTATAATTGATATAATATTATATATATAATATAAATATATATAAATCCTCACTACTTACATTTGAATAATGCAACATAATCATGGCAATCTCAGCTCACCTACCATTGCCTCTTTCTAGCACATTTCTTCATCTAGCTCGACACTGCCCGACAAAATGTCCACCATTACTGAATGATAAAACTTCTGTTACACGATCAATCGTTGACATAGATTAAAATATGAATTAAATACTTTCTATGTTCAAATACCTACACATGATATTTAAAGTATATCCACTGGAATAAAAATAAAACGTTAACTATTGCTTATTTATTTTAGTTTATACATTTCAGGGAGAATATCTAATGAAAAACATGACAGTACCAACTCAGAACTTCCCCAACGTATTTCCATTTCGAAGAGGACGTGTAGACATCACATTATCCACTTTAGACCATCTCCAAGATATAATGAACATTAAGCTTTACTTCACGTTCTTACAGGACAAAAAGGCAACATAATTTAAACATATGACCTATTGTTTGATGACAGTCTTAATAAACGTGTGTGAATAGATTTGAATTTTATTTTGCCACACCATTTTCTCCTTTTATCGTGAACAGCAGCACATTTTATTAATACACATTTAGTTAATCGTATTATACCTGTTTATATTATAATATATAGATACGTTACCTATATGATAATTTGACAAAACAAATTGGCACGATAACGCAACATACCTATTATTTGTAACTAGCTGACCCGTGCAACTTCGTCTGTACCAAATTGGTTATCACTGGTTTCAATAGTATTTTTAAAAGCAAAAAATTGAATAAAACTGATACCCGATTGCAGCCACAACTACCGTTTCCAATTGTGAATCCAAACTATCCACGGATTCACTGAAACATATACCCAGATTAAATGTGATTTTTTTTAATAAGCCTAGTACTCGTTCGTAGCATCATCTACCACTCCGTTGTTTATATTCCGGTTAAGCTGTTAAGACCTTGCTCGGCCAATGGGGTAGTCATTTCGAGAAAAAAAAATCATCTACCAGGATCAATGAAGATAAAAACTAACCTACATAAAACTAAATAAACATCTCTACCACTGACTTTGTCATAACTATCTTCAACTTGTATTAAAACCTTTTTATACCCCACTGTATTAAGGAAAAATATATTAACACCGTATCGAAGCATCAAACATCGCGGCGAAGCGTCGTCAACTGTCACTTACTTGAAACTATTGTCTAAGAGTTATAAACTGTTTCGAAAACGTATTTTAAATATATTTCCAATATATTTTTATAAATAATCTCTGTACCACTCACAATATAAGGCACTCAATCGACTTGGGATGTTTGGGCGACCAACTCAAGGGTGCACGGCACACCTCAGCTTGTGCTGTCGCCTGTTTTGTACAAAAATCACGACCTATCTGAGCTAACCTAAGCTAATCTATCTAAATATACGCATATAAGTTATTGAAACTTGCATGTTTACCAAGCATGCGTGCCACAACAACTCCTATATGTATTTTGTGTCGGAAAAATAAGGGTAGAACTCTTTGTTGTGTGTTTATTTCTCTGAAAAAGAAAAACAGCATGTAAGCGTGTAGGCGTGCACGTGTGTATAGGTGATGTGTGTGATGTTGTAGCAGTGATGTAAAGTTTTGTATCACTGTATCACGTGAGCAGCGTACTCAAGGGCTCCCCGCCGAGTGAACGGACCTAGGCTTGAGCCGTTGCCGAGCGGGGCCTAATCTGGTGTGCGGGAGCGAAATTTACCCCCAGACTACGGTGGCGTGATAGTGATTATACGGGTGTGGACGTGAACACGCTTTGTTTGAAGAGACAGGCTGCTACTGATCTTTCGCTGACGTGATTGCATTAGGAGGGACGGTAAGAATGTGTCGCGGTCGTTTTCTATACTGCGCAGCGTTGGGTACGGGTTCATAGTTCGTGGCGGATACCACTAAAGGGCTGGTATGATTCACGGCTTTTTCAAAATAACTACGTGTGAGTGATTTTATATACGCCCAGACAGAAGGCATCTCCAGGTCCCTGTGGAGATCCTTATTCCGGACGTACCATGGGGCACCGGTTATTTTACGTAGGGCTCGGTTCTGGAGAACCTGCAACTTTTGAATACGATTTTGCACATGTGCAAAGACCGAACAACTGTACGTCATAATCGGACGGATGCAAGTTTTATATAAAGTGAGTTTATGTCTGGGGGACATTTTAATCTTATGACAAAGCAAATGATAGAGACGACCCAAGACCACAGCGGCTTTGTTTCACACTCTATCTGTGTGTGAATCGAAATTTAAGTGTTTATCTAAAGTGACGCCGAGATATTTCACGTCGCCGGCCCAAGCTATTTCGGTTTCGTATAGCCTGATGGTCGACGACGCATATATTTAAAATGGCGTCAATCTCAAGTCACACGTACATACCTTTACGTTTATCGTTGTTTCATTGTATAATTGTGGTGAAATCTTAATATCAATAATGTTTAATAAAATGAAATTTGTTCTTTGCTATGGAAAAAAATAATTGGTTTAAAATTAATTATTTTTATTTATAAAATATATCAGCAGGTATATATATATATGATTGTTTATAAATAAATGTTTCTGACTGTGATAAATTCATGCTTTTAATTGCGTTTAAAAGTTACTGAAAATTAATGTTCCTAAACCTATTCATAAATCAAAATTAATTAAATCAAAACGCGCATTAAAAATACAACGTTAACCGGCTATCAAGTGTCCTTTCGGGCTAATACCACCCTCTCACAGAAAATCGACGTGAAATAACAGCGCTTGCGTTGTAGTGTTTCGTTTGGTCAGTGAGAGCGCCGGAGGCCCACTTCTCTTCTCGTTTCCTCCTTTGCCCTCCCCCATATACAAGTTGGCAACGCACTTCCGACACCACTGGTGTTGCTAGTGTCTATAGAGGGTGGTGGTCACTTAACATGACGTGACCCACCAGTTCATTTGCCTCCTATGATACAAGAAATATATATTTTTATATATTAGAGAACCAGGTATTCTAAAATTCTTGTTCTTTTAACGTTGCCGGCTCTTGTACTAAGGTGTCGCAAAAAAGTCTTGTTACGTTAACTACAAATTTTTGTTTTTCGTTATCCTGGAGAACCCCTAGCGCTTTATGGGACGAAAAGTATCCTGGATGTAGCCTTGTAATATCAGTTATTACTGTGTTAAGTTTCGTTCAAATTGGTTTAGTACTTTCAGAGTAATACGGGTTTAGGTTCTAGGCTTTAATCCTTAATCCTGGAGAACCCTTTGCGTTTTATGGGACAAAAAGTATATTTGATGTAATCTCATAGTATTATTTATCACTATGTCAAGTTTCACCAAGATTGGTTCAGTACTTTCAGAGTGATGCGTGTGCATAGGGACAGACAGACAGACAGACAGACAAAAATTGTAAAAAGATTATTTTTGGCTTCTATATCGATAACATAGTCTACATTGATTAAAATTTTCAAAAAATATTTAATGTACAGATTTCGACTTGCTACATTTTTATTATAGTATAGATATAATTGACCTATTATAGTAATATTGTAACCGACACACGTAGATAAAATGTGGAAGTAAGATGGCACATTCTCAATATCCGGTGTGAAAAAGAAGTAAATGTATGTTGCTTAGGTACGGGCGAATTGACGGGTAGCCGCCAACAAAATAAAGAATAATCAAAACAGACAAGACATCTTACTTTGTCAAAATATATGCCTAATATTAATAAGAAAAATTTTAAATGAAACACATACTTGGGAAAAGTTTTTATTATAGTAAATATATAAATATCAACATCTTTATAATAGCTAAGTAACTTTTTTGTACTAACAAAATTACTTCTATATCACATGATTCATTATATTGTTCTACTATTCGATTATTTACCGTATCTTGTTAAATCATATTGAATATAGCACGGATTCTTTTAAGCTGTAAAATGTTTAATTCATTTATCTATTATATATAGTACATAAAGTTTATCTATATTCAGTTCAAAATATAAACCGAGAAATATATATCAATAAAATATGGGACAACCCATAACTTCACTGGATATCAATTCTTCAATAATTATGAAAACTTAAAATTCACTTAAGACCAGGCAATTCTGTTTTTTTAGGGAGCAACCGGGAGCAATTCGGGGTCCGAGCCCCGCAAAGTATTTCATTTGGGCCCCCACCCCGAGCTGGGAACCCTCCACCATTATGTGGGCCCCAGGAGGTGGCTCCCGCCGAGGCCCGTAGAACAACAAGGCTTCGGTCTTCTCGAGGGCCACCTTGAAGCCCAACCTCCTAATGCGCCTGACCACGAGGGTTGTGGCCATCGTGGCCAGGCGCTCCACCTCCTTTCAATCCCCCCCCCCCCTGGGCTACGACTAGGGTGTCATCCGCCGACTAGGGTGTCATCCGCTACCTACTAAATCTGAAATAACCGTTTGCTACTCATTTGAAGCCATGGAAAGGCAGATGTTTTTTTTTTTCAATTTAACAAAAAGATGTATGATTTTAAAAAAGAAGATGAGAATGAAAATACTGAAGATGAGGCAATTGAGAATGAAAGCGGAATTTTATTTTACTTTGATTTATTACATATGTTGTGATTATAAATTTAACAATGTATGTGAGTCCTACTAACTAAGAAAATTGGTTATTGTTATCGATTTGATTATATGAGAAAAGTACGAAATCTGCCTTTTTTACTTTACCTTTTTTTTTTTTTTTATTTACCTGCCTTGTACCTAGTACTTACTGTTTTCTCCTGTTTTTTTATGAGCGAGCTGCTGTTTTTCGGTTTGTTGAGGTTGGCGACACTGCTTGCTAGGTCTATAGCGTAGTCAACTCGAGAAAAAACTAACCATATTATACAGCCACATGTCATAAATTATTGTCGTTTTGTCTATTATTGGTTTTGTTGTTTATTCTTGTCTATTGTTATTTGCGTTGTTAGTTTTATTATTTCCGTAAACAGGTATAATACGAAGTTTTTAGCGGAGTCTTAGGCTGTCATGTAGTGGATTTTATATTTTATTCATAATTATGTGCTGTTTGACTCTATATTTTGTAAATTTGGTGGTATTTTATGTAATATATTTATTGTGCATAAGTGAAGTGAATGGAAAATAATAAAACGGAGGACGAAATTCTGAGACGCCACAAAAACTCCGTGGAAAGATCTTCTAAAAAGAGATCCACCATCTTATTAGAATATTGACATAATCACACGACACTTGTAACATTATTGTTACGGACAGCTGAGCCTCGTAATGTTTACCATAATGTAAAATATAGGATATGTAAAAATACCTCATGTAAAGCAGGTATTATCACGTAAAAGTTTCTTAAATGAAATAAGTCTTGCGAGGCTTAACATCGTAAAGTATATAACAACGTATTATGTATGTGTTAGGTCATAATATTTCATGTAAAGTTTCGTATGTTTGTGTGTAAATAAGTAACTATGTTTCGAATATTAAAGAGTCTTACATTTTTTTTTTTCTCGAAATGACTACGCTATTGACCCATCAAGGTCTTAACAGCTTCATCGGACTACTAAGGCGAGCGCTTAAGGCACTCAGCCGATTTTATTATGGCAACCAGCTCAAGGGTGCACGGCACACCTCGGCTTGGCTGTTGCCTGTTGCATGCAAAATCGCGACCTATCTTAGCTAACCTAGCTAACCATTCATATATGTATGAGTTCTTGAAACGTATATGTGTACCAAGCATACACGCCTCAACAACTCCTCCATATATTTACTATCGGAAGATTGAGAGTTTTTCAGTTCGATAAGGGAAAAAAGTAAACCCTTCCACTTTTATGTGTAAGCGTGTAGGCGTGCACGTGTGTGGGGGTGATCGTGTAGTGTTGTAACGGTGATGTATATTTGTGTGTCACCGTATCGCGCAAGCAACGCACTCAAGGGCTCCCTACCGAGGGAACGAACCTAGGCTTGAGCCGCTGCCGTGGGAGGCCTAATCGGGTGAAGAGTCTTACGTCGTTTAATATAATGTCTTATGTAGTAATAAAGTTCTTATGTCGTTTATGTAATGTTCTATGTAGTATTAATGAGCATTATGTCGTTAAATGTCTCGTACATAGAATATCTCATGGTTAAATCGTATGTGTTGATATAAAATGTTTGTGTTAATGTATCTTGAGTCATAATGTTTTGAAAAGAGGAAATGATGTGTCCTTATGTATATTACTCAAGTAAATAGCCTTATGTAACGTTTAAAAATATCGGTTACGATAATTTGAATTTAACCGCCAAACCGCTTATTATTATTATTTGAAGTAAATTATACTGAACCATGACGTAAAATATATCGTCGATTAATGTAAACTGTGAAAGTGTATGGTAAATGGTGGTGTCCTTAGGACGCAAATAATGTACTAGCTGTAAATCTGTAATCGGGTACTTATATATGAAAAATCGTGTGTAAACCACCGCCTCGAAACAGAGCGTGCTCACACCCACGCCCGCGTAACCACAGATCGCGCCGCCGCGGTCTCAGGGTTAACTTCGCTCCCGCACACCCGATTAGGCCTCCCACGGCAGCGGCTCAAGCCTAGGTTCGATCCCTCGGTATGGAGCCCTTGAGTGCGTTGCTTGCGCGATACGGTGACATACCCATACATCACTGCTACAACACTACACGAACACCCCCACACACGTGCACGCCTACACGCTACACATTTTGGTGGAAGGGTTTACTTTTTTTCCCTTATCGAACTAAAAAAACTCTCAATTTTTCGATAATAATATATGAAGGAGTTGTTGAGGAGTGTATGCTTGGTACACATATACGTTTCAACAACTCACACATATATGAATAGTTTGCTAAGAAAGGTCGCGATTTTGCATGCAACGGGTAATAGCCAAGCCGAGGTGTGCCGTGCACACTTGAGCTGGTTGCCAATATAAAATCGGCTGAGTGCCTTAAGCGCTCGCCTTAGTAGTCCGGTGAAGCTGTTAAGGCCAAAAAATTAAGGCCAATAGCGAAGTCAGATCGAGAAAAAAAAAGTGTAAGCCGCCAGTTCTCCAGACACGATTACAACAATGTAAAAAGTATTCCTATAATATACAGTTCACTGAAGTTTTAAGTTTGTACTGCTATTTTATTGAACCCGGATAAGACCTTGACCCCAACAATTATTGTACTATAACGTCCATTGAAATAAAACACTGACACTGGCAAGTGCTTCTGCAGAGCGAAAACAAGAAAAAGAAGAAAAAGGTGTAATACAATTGAGTAAATTTGTGTTAATAAAATGTACAGATGTGCACGAGATAAAAGGAGACAATGGTGTCGCAAAATAAAATTCAAATCTATTTACACACGTGTACTGTTAACAAAATATAAATTAAATGTTTAAATTACGTTGCCCTTTTTTGTTCTGTAAGAACGTCAAGTAAAGCCTAATTTCCATTATTTCTTGAAGAGGCTGTGAAGTCGATAGTATGAAGCCTATACGTCCTCTTCGAAATGGAAGTTCTGGGTTGGTGCTGTAATGTTTTTCATTATATATTCACCCTGAAATGTATAAACTAATTGTAAACTGAATCATGTTTTTTTTATTTCTACCGACATTTGTAGTAATATACATATATACCATTCTCCCTAAATTACAAGCAAAGTTATAATATATATATATATATATCTAAAACCAAGATTAATTAAAATTTATAAACAAAAGACAAAAAAAATACATCTTCATAGTTAGAGTTTAACAATAACAAATAAAAAAACAAACCTAAAAGTTTTCTTAGATCGTAAAAATATGAACAAAATAAAAGGTACATACACATTGCCATATTTATACTTTACTAGTATAGACATATTGTTTATATACTAAATAAACAATTTATTGATCAACTGGAAATTTTGTGCTCTTTTAAGTGTCACTAATGGCGTCTTAGTTTTCCATTAATAACTACTAGTAATAAGAAATAACAAAGAAAAAAATACTGTTCTGTATGTACTGCGTCTAGCACTGACACACTGCCAGCATGAGTGCCGTAGGGACGAGGAAAAAGCGCGGGCGAGCGTACTCCGCCTACATCTCTTTCGCGTCCCTCTGACACCTAAATTTGTGATTTGTGCATTTACTTCAGAACCGTCCAAATGTTTGACGCCGCGGGGCCGTCTATGCCTACCCCTTCTGTGGGTCGGCGAGGATACTGTACCGAGGCTGTGCCTCTTGCAGTGATTTCACTCGCGGTGTATAAATATACACCGGTCATTGGGGTGTTTCTCGCTCAATTCTTGAGCGGTTAGTGTTCGTGTTGTATTGGGTCTTCAGTTCTATTGGTTATCTGTCTCTGAGATAACCAGGTTTCTCGGGGACGGTTTGTAGCTTTTTTCAGGCGGTCTCGCGTGTAGCGGAGCGATTCCCTTGACGTAAGGGAAGCTCGACGCATCCGCCCGCCTGAACATAGCTGTAGCTGTCCTTGTGATGAAGGCGTCTAGTCCCTCCCATTTTAAGTCGCGCGCAATGGTTGCGTTGCGCACGTATCGGGGAGCTCCTGTTATTGTCCTGAGACATAGGCGTTCTTGTGCCCTGAGCCTCTCCTTCTGAGTCTCCGACAGGTATGCGTACTAGGCCGGTGCCACGTATGTTAGACGGGATCTAATATAGGTTTTATAAACCCCGAGCTTCATTCGTAGAGGGAGCGAAGATGACAGCACGGGCTTTAATTTAGCCCGTGTCGCTCGAACTCGACCGATGATATTGTCGGTGTGGTTCTTGAACCTCAAGAGGCAGTCTATGTGGACTCCTAGGTACTTGGCCTGCCTCAACCATGGCACGCTTTTCCCCTGTAGGAGTAATGGCGGCGGATACGGGTGTGCACCCGTGATGAACGCCTGTGTTTTGTCAACATTGACCGACACTCTCCATCGATGTAGCCAGTCGGGCAGAGCCGCCAGAGTCGGACGCAGGTAGTCTGTGGCGCATTTTTTGTTCGCGGAGACCGCAAAATACGCCGCATCATCTGCGTACAACGCAAGCTCTGCCCGGCCAACCCGAGGAATGTCGTCGGTATATCGAGCATACAACACAGGAGAGAGGCAACTACCTTGGGGCACCCCAGCGCGTACCCGGCGTTCCGTAGAGGGTACCCCCTCAACCGCCACTACCACTCGGTGGTTGCTCAGGAAGGATGCAATGATGCGCACCAGTCTCAAGGGCGCGGAAGACGTCAACAGCTTGTAAAGCATGCCCTCGTTCCAAACTCTGTCGAACGCCTTTTCCATGTCTAAATAGACTGCTGCGAAGTACTGCCTGTTGTTAGTACTGGCCGATATCTTGTATATAACTCTACAGAGTTGAAGCGTCGTAGAGTGTTCGCTACGAAACCCGAATTGTTCACCCCACGTTTGACACGGATTATCAAACGATATATCAGTTATATAGGGCGCGTTCCAGTAGAAGCTCACAACACTCACAACGCCCTTTTCGCCGTTCCACTAGACAACCGCGAGCGTTGCGGTCGTGGCGAAAACGTCATTGATGACGTCATAACATACGCTCACGCGAAGCTCACTACGCCCCATGTCTGGAGGTGGGTCGACGTGAGCGTTGACAGAATTGGCGGGATTCTCAATAAAGATGGCGACTGTGAAAATGTTATTACTTGATACGGTATAGAATAACATATTGTATTGAAATACGTAAATGAAATATGAAATGAAATATGTTGATAATTTTACTTCTTTTGAAAAATTTTGTGAATTCTAAAATTCAATGCAGAAATTAATTTATAATCATTTTATGGTAATTTAATATTTTTCATTCAACCAATAAGGTCATTTTTATGTTTTTATGATAATTAAAATAAAAAAATTAAATTATACATGGTTTCTTTAATATACTTAAATGAATTTAATAATTATATGAATTTACTATTAAGACTTACAAAGTGTAACTTAACCTCTCAAAGTTTTTGCTTTATTTTTTCTAGATCACCATTTTTATTATTTATCTGAACGCTCAAAACGCCCACAAATGCGTTCCATTAGCGCTTACGATCGTAACGCTCGAGAGCGTCGTGAGCTTCTACTGGAACGCAGTCATTATTAGATGTAGATGTCAGTAGGTCGTGCTTTTCCTCAGCAAGCAGTGGAATATTAACAAACTTCGGTTTAAAGAATTTTTTTTTTATTTCTCAAAGAACATAGTTCACTTATTGATACTTAAAAATAAAACATTAGTAATCGTTAAGCTAATCCAGTGTTAGATATAGAAACATTTTTTCAAAATAATATATTTCTTATGTTGTATGTACTTATGTAGAAAGCATAATATGTATAGAAAAAAAGTATACAATTAATTATACATCAAAATATTTATCTTTCAGAAACAACTTCAGTTTTATTTTGAATATATTTAAAGATTCAATATCCCGTAATTCTTTGGGTAATTCATTAAATAGTTTAGCTCCCTCGAACTTGATGTTTTGTATGCCGTACCGTGTAGTTCTTGGCCTACTTAGAACTAAATTACTTGTATTTCTTAAACATCGTTTAGATGTATTTATTGGAAAGCTTATATGTGAAAGTAAATTTTATCCATAATATTTTTCACTAATATGCAAGTTTTATATATATACATTTGCCTTAAAGTCATAATATTCGTTTCTCTGTATATTCAACTTACATGTTAAAACAGTGATAACCAATTGTTATATAGAGAGAAAGAAAATAATTTCTATGGAAAATGCCACAACAATTACTTACAGGCGGGACGGGGCATTTGATGCCTTGATTACGATAGACGAGTGCTAAATACAAATCATTGTTCATTAAATCATCACAACCTTTGTAATGGAACTCGATAAAAGACCTACGATATCTCCATTATGTAGGTATTCATTGAATATTATATCCATCTGTAAATAAAAAATACTGTTCTGTATGTACTGCGTCTAGCACTGATTAACATTTTGGGGTGTAAGGGGTGTCGAGTAACACCTTAAGACTTGAGACACTCAAGCCAACCTCACCTGCACGTGGTGCACCCTGCTGATCAACGAACGAGGCAATGGCGATAGCGGGGTGGTAGGGTTTTACAGCCTGACTGGGTCGCAACCACCATGTACATGACGAAAAAGCCCGTCATAGTGACTCACTTTTGCACGTCGCGTTTCGGGATCAGCCTGTGCATATCCAGTACCGGTTGACTTTCGTCATTATGGCCGGCATGACAGCGGCGATGGACGATGGATAAATCTGTCTCTCGGTGGTTGCCGATGTTTTTGGATTGTACTATGCTTACCATCAGGCATAGTGCAGTCACTTTATCGTGCTTCAATAAAAAAAAATGCGTTATCGTGGATCCTCTAACAGATAAAAATATCAAGACATATAATATAATAATGATATAACAAATTATCTTCTAGCTTCTGCCCGCCACTTCGTCCACGTAGAGTAGTTAGTAGTAGGATAACGCTAACACGTAGCAAAAGCTATCAAAAGGAAAAAACCCTGATCTTGAAACTTTCTACATTGATGCTCCGCTCTTGTTTGTTTTAGCATGACGATAAATAAGCTATCTAACATTGAAAGAATTAACGCGTTCTACGAAACAAACAAATCCTTCAGTTTTATAATCTACTAGCTGACCCGTGCAACTTCGTCTGAACCAAATCGGTTATTACCTATTTCAATTGCATTTTTAAACGCGAAAAATCTTAACAAACCTAAAACCCTTTTTTTTCGAAATGAGTACGCTATTGACCCAGCAAGGTCTTAACAGCTTCACCGATTCCGGTGAAATATATATCCGGTAAAATACTAAGACGAGCGCTTAAGGCTCTCAGCCGATTTTATTTTGGCAACCAGCTCAAGGGTGCACGGCACACCTCGGCTTGGCTATTGCCTGCTGCATGCAAAATCGCGACCTATCTAAGCTAACCTAGCTAACTATTCATATATGTATGAGCTGTTGAAACGTATATGTGTACCAACCATACAAGCCTCAACAACTCCTCCATATATTTATTATCGGAAAATTGAGAGTTTTTCAGTTCGATTAGGGGAAAAAAAAGTAAACCCTTCCACTTTCATGTGTAAGCGTGCACGTGTGTGGGGGTGATTGATTGATTACTTATTCCAAGACATCTGAAACAATCTATATGAATAGAAGAAGAAGATTACGTTAAGTATTTTTTGAGTTCTCTCTTTAAATAACCTTTAAAATCGTCCGAAAAAATTTCTCGCACATTTTTGGTCACATAATCTGTATCCCGACAATAACAAATGCAAAAGAAAGAATTTACCATATACGGAGAATTTAAATATGAAATACAGTACATGTTTGTGTGAGTGCGTCGCGCCGGTACGAGGTATTATTATTATACGATTTATAGGTAGTTGCCATACTGTCTCTTATATGTATACTGTGATATAGGTGCAGTCGCGTCGTTCCAAAGTGTTGCGTTCGCATACATTCAGCAATTAAATGTTATTTACGAGTATATAAATAGGGACATACTCACCGTAACATTGTTAGCCATCACCTTACAGAGATAAAAGTCTATATTAATGTAATATGCACTTTTCCTGCTGTAACGCTTTATTTGGCATTTCATGTATTTGAAATACTTCGTGTCCAAAGTCTCCAGTTCGCACCGTTCCGGTATCATTTCCAGACATTGTATAAACAAAGTGTTTCATTAGTCGTAAATTATACCACTGGCCACCAATTATTTACATACTAGCTGTACAGGCCTCTTCATCCGCGTTAGAAACTTTTGTAAATAACAGTGATTCATAAAAACATCTGGATGTATTAAGGCCGTTCACGTATCACCACACACACTTAGACCCACCTACCCTCCCCTTCCCCTTCCTCCTTCCCTTCCTGTCAACCCCGCCCTCCTCCCAAACACAGGCTGGCAACGCACTTGTGACTCCCCTGGTGTTGCTAGTGTCTATAGACGGTGGTGATCACGTAACATCAGATGACCCACCTGTTCGTTTGCCTCCTTTGATAAAAAAAAAAAAACTTACACTGAGCTCTATCATATAATAGTATGGAATAATATTAGATATAAATAAGGCAGACAAATGATAATAGAACGCGAGTAGTGCCGCGGGAACAGTTTATAATAGCATAAAATTATAGATAACAAATTAAATTTTTTAACTGGACATTTTATATAACTCACATCAAATTGCATTTAATTTCAGAATAATTCTGTCATTCGTAAAGATTTTTAGATATAATAAATAATACATTTATATTGCACTGATTATTTATATCAAATAGTAAAACTTTAAAATCAAGCATTTAAATGTAACTGCTATAAAGTAAGAATTCCTATTATTTTAATGTTAATTTTTCTAGTTATATTCCTCATCAATCTTTTCGTCCGCTCTCAATATAACAGGTTCTTTCCAAATCTAACCTAACTTAACGAAAGCGAGACAAAAGAGCAAGACGTCGAACGTTCGGCAAGCGCGGTGCAATTAACTTTTTTATAATAACGCCGTTACAGTTTTGGATAGTCCAGGAATTAAACATTTGTAAATGGCCATTTTATATCCTTCATATCAAATGTATTTAAATTTCAGAATGATATGACTTTGACAGTCGTAAAATACTCTGTCATACGTAAACACTTTTGTATTCAATAACGTTTATATTGTGTACAAATACTTATATACTTTTACTTATAATATCACTGATTTTACTAATTATTTATTTTAACTAATTATATTTTGAAAACAATAAATTAAAACAGAAGTGTCGATTAAGTGTATTTCGTATGTTACTATGAACTAAGAATACATTCTATGCCAAGGTCAATTTAAGTAAGTTAATTTTTGTACAAGCCTTTCTTAAGAGCTCACCTAAATTAAGCAAGGAATTGGTACAAACTTCATGTTACCAAGCAAGTAAGTCAACAATAAAGAGTCAGAACCAAACTTTGTAACCGTTTTGAATGTGTAATAGCTGTGTGATATACAAAGTTAGGTATATATATAATCTAATACCTTTAAACGAGTAATTTTTGTATATTTGTACATATTCAGGATCTCGGAAACGGCGTCAACTATTATCGTGAAACTTAGTATGTAGGTAATTTCGGGGACTATAAATCGATCAAGCTAGATTTATTCATAGAAAACTTCTTTTATTGAGTTTTCAGGCAAAGAAAAAATATAGCTAGAATATAAAGGTAAATTTCGCAGTCGCTGTCAAAACAACAACAGCTTAGATGGAAATCGGTTGCTTCGAAAATCCGTGTAACCCCAGTTCGAATCTGAGTGATAGTAGAAGAGATTTTTTTCTAATATATTTTTGTAACAAAATTTTAATTTTATAAGGCAAACCTAACAGTTTCTTTTAATTTAAAAATATTTTTTAAAGAACCGGGCTGGGTCGGTCGCCCAGGTACTATTATATTATATACGCATTATATTACAAAATAGCTACAAATGAAGGATAAATAATCATTTTTTTGTAAGAAGTATCCATGGTCAAGTAGTCTTTTATTTTTCTGTAATTTCAGATAACTCAAGATGTCTTTAACTCGTGCATTGTCAATACTACGATTGTCACAAAAGTCCATCATTTTTTGCCGCCCAGTAGTAAGCTACATTGATTTTTCTCTTACATAACTCTCATATAACTTTACCGACAAAAACAGTCTGATTCACCTGGGTTTCCGTTAATTTTCTTAATGTTTATAAATGTTACTGTTTATCTGGTCACTACAAACAAGACCGTTCTTACTAAAGTCAGACTCCATTAGTTATAAATAGCAACAATTGATATATAAGTAGGTGGTAGAGCCGCACTGAAGCTATTATTGGTTTGAGCATGAATGGGTCGGCTCGTTCGGGGTAGCACCATTCTTTCACAGAAAACCGACGTGAAGTAACACTGCTTGCATTGTTGCGTTTCGTTCGGTCAGTGAGAGCGCCGGAGAGCCATCTCCCCTCTCCTCCCCTCTCCTCTCCCTTCCCTTCCTCCTTTCCTTTCTCTCCATTTCCCCAAACTCAGGCTGGCAACTCACTTGAGACTCCTCTGGAGTTGCTAGTGTCTACGGACGGCGGTGATCGCTTAACAACAGGTGACCCGCATGTTCGTATAAAAAACAAATATATATATATATATATATATATAAATAATGAATTGGATAGATGTATTGTTTTGTTGCTGTGAGTTAATGTTTTGCAGTATTTTCTGAAAGCAAAAGCAGAATACTCGTCACGCGCGGAGTCTTTCTTGAGTGGATCAAATGCCAATTTTCTTGAGGCTCAATATTTGGAATGGGCGAAGTCGAAAGGAGCTATCGATTCTGTAAGAAGTTTGAATAATTGTTTACGGACTAAATTATACTACATTGAATTGATATACTGAATTACACCATGATTTGTAGTCATGGGATGACTTCTACGACAGCATCAGCGGTCCTGTGTTGAAGATAGAAGATTTCGTTGACGAGAACAGCCCCACTACAGTCAGTAAGTTGTGTATCTTTTGTTTTATAGAATTAGTCATATTTAACCATCGTGAACGTTGCATCTTGGTATAGGAAATGAAAGTCGATAAACTGACAGAGTTTAAAAATTTGAATTTAATGAAAAACACCATCCACAGACTATGTTTTAAAAACACAGAGTTTCTTTATATTCTACTAGCGGGCACGGCGGACGTTGTCCGGTCCTGATAATAAAAAAAACTTTGACAAATTATATACGTAAACCTTCTCCATGAATCACTTTATCTACCGATGAAAACCGCATGAAAATCTGATAAGTAGTTTTTGAGTTTATCGATAACAGACAGACAGACGTGGTAGAGAACTTTGAGTTATTATATATCGTGATAACGAGAGAACATAGATGAAATAAGTAAAAAAAAAGTGGGTAGCAGACTTCTAAGTGAGATAAGAAGTACAATGTTTTTTTCAAATCTGACTGATGTTTAGAGACTAGCGTGTTCAGACAAATTAAATATCTGTTGAGCTCAAGATTAATCAGTTTTTTTAATATCATATATTCTATAGAACCACCCAAGAAAGATGAATCAAAAAATAAAGATGCCGTGACAGAGAAGATAAAGCTGCACCTGGCTGTGCAAAACTTGATAAGGAGCTATCAGGTAAAACAATAAATATTATACCGTCACTATTTATTCATTAAATTAATTATTGACACTTTGTTTATTAAACTTATTTGGTTAATATTCACGTGGGATTAATTCTTTTGTTTCATGAAAACTACGTGTTTTATGTGAATTCAATGTGGGTTGTAATTTATTTAAGTGAAACTGCTTGAGGTAAAAAGGGAAAAGATTTTGTAATTATACATTACAGGTTACCTATTACTTTGGTAATTTTTAATATGGTAATAGTTGCCATGGTAATATGGTAAACTTTTAAAGGAGTTTCGATCCGTCAGCCGTGCTGGACGTACGCATTTGTGCGCGCCAGACGTTTATTTTGACAACGCAGTACTGTCGAGTGAGTCATAACTTAACATAAAAGAGATTCATAACTTGAGCATCAAATATGACATGTCGAAATTCAGATAAATATAGTCCACCATCATCTAATCAAGATGTTTTCAATATCACAAATATACTATTTGTCTCCACATTCGTTGAAGAATAATTTTATTGTAATATGTAGTGTTTTAAATTATATGTTATCAAAAGTCTATTTTCTAAATTTTAAGCCAAAAGACAAAACTGTATCGCTTCCTCGCAATGTTTTTAGAGAGTATACAGTTGGTACCTATACTTCAAGATTTTGTGCTGAGTTTTTATTCATGACTCTTCTAGAACTGCATTTGAAAATTTAATTAAACCAGCCCACCTTCAATCAACTTCGTTTGATCAGGGATGTTCAAACGGTCGAGTGCGTTTTGAATCGATATTGACTAAGGGAAACCGAATATAGAAAGATTCATAGATTTTGTTTTAGTAACTACAACAAAATGTAATGAGTAAATAAATAAAATTTATTTGATCAACAGTTATGTCAGACTGATCCTTGTCACTATATTTTATCATTTTAGCGGGAGTTACCTATACGTACCGAGACAACAATGCTTGTAGCCTTTCAGAGTGTTCAGGTGTATCGCCAGCAGTTCAAGTTTGAGCACCTCTGACGTAGTTATTAGTTGTTAAGCATTTAGACGCTTCGTGGACTTCTCAGATTGTGAAGATTAAAATAACATTGTATAACTTTTGACTGACGGCTCTGAGTATTCAGGCACGTGGACATCTCCTTGCGAAGACAGATCCTTTGGGCTTGTCGCTAGCTGGCAACTACTTAATCAAGTCTAAAGATGCAACAATGACTACAAAGGCACTCGACTGTACTTTAGTTTCTCGAGAAATCGGGAGCATTCTATGTAAGTTTTTTTTCCGAGAATAAAAATGAACAAGTATTGTAACTCTAAATACATAAAATTATTAATAATGGTAGAACTTGTACAAAGTTGTACAAAGTTTTACTACTGCTGTGTTCTAATAGAAGGAAGAAGAAGAAATTCCATTTTAGTCCTAAGAATAACTTCTTCAGGCTGTGGGAAGCCCTTCGACATTCTTGAAACTTGCTATAAATAAATATAAGTCGCTAAGCTTAGCCTAGTGATCACTCAACATAATACGAATTACAAGTTTGTTTGATAATTCATTCACGAATCCTAACTAATATTGTAATTGCGAATGTAAGTTTGTTTATTGATTTGTTACGCTGGCACGTATCAGCTACTCAACCTATTAACATAAAATTTTGGACACACGTTGCCAGGGAAGCAGAAAAAGACATCAGGTAAGTTTCACCTAGAAAAAATATTGTCTTTTCGAGGGATAAATTAAATGTGTATCAGTGTCAATAAAGCAGTGAGCAAAAGAGAATCATATAATTAAAGTGCAAAGATTTACAAACTGCTCATGTTTTTTGTTTCATCCAAACACATAATTGGCTTTAATATATTGAGTTGATATCACTTAATTACAAATGTGATTCATTTATTTATTTAAAATTGTGGCCTTGATACGGGTCCATGTTACTAAAAAGCCTGGAATGTCCAGTATAAGCTATTCGGGTCGACATTATGACTCAGCAGTTGCCGTGATAGATTCGAAATATTACAAACTAACGGAACTTTTGAAGAGAATGGTTGTGTTATGTAATGATAGTGGGTCTTTTCCACACTTGCTTATCCAGCTCGATTAAACCTCAAGTTGAGAATATCTTACCAGGCAGTTCCAGCTGTTTCAACAGTTACACTTAATACCTATACCGAAGTTTTTGGCGGGAACTTAGTCTGTCCTATAGTGGTTTTTATATTCAATTCATAATCTTGTGTTATCTGACTATATATTTTGTAATATTGGCAGTGTTTTACGTAATATAGTTTGGTTATCGTGCGTAAGTGAATGCATGAATACTAAGATGCCACAAAGACTTCCTGGAAAGTTCTAAAAAATGAGCCACCATTTTGTGGGAACATTGAAACTATCACAAGACGCTTGTTGTTACTTATTTGATAATGGCAGTAATAATCTAAAAGATTGGTTGCCAAAATAAACTTAAAAAAGATTTATAATTTTGGTTGAACGCTAAAACAAAGTATAAAAAAATCTTTAAACCCTGTTTTGTAAATAGCGTAATGTATACAGAGATTCAAAATCAAAAAATTCAAAATCACTTTATTCAATTTAGGCCCTAATAAGGTACTTATGAACGTCAAAAGAACCACCGGTTCGGAAAACGACCCAATCATTGAGAAGAACCTGCAAGAAACTCGATTTGGTTTATCTTTTTAAGAAATATATATATAATGTTTAGAATATATATGGTAAATGTCACAAACGTTTTTAGTGGATGCACAGAGATGAGTTTAGGGATGTGAGATTAATGGAAAAAATCGATTAATTAGGAATCGATTTTTCTTTTTTTAAATAATAATCGATTTGTTAAAATTTTTTATTTAAATCGACTTTTTCAAAAATCGATTTTTATTATATTTAAAAATAGACATGCTTTCCATATTCCTATAATAAACCTAAAGATTTAAAATAACAATTTATCAGATTAAGAATCACATAAAATGATACGTATCAAAAATAACCAGTTCAAAACAAAATAAAAGTGAATGTTCCTTTAAACTTTCAAGGTAAAGAATATAGAAACTAAATACCATAGAAATTTTCAGTACTATTAAACATTATATCGTAATAAAAATGAAATGATAAACATCCTAACAAAATGACAACATTATTAATTCTAACTGTAATATTCAAAACAATAAAGTTCTCTTTTAAATTTTCATATTAATTATAGTGTGACTGAGAAAATTAAAATTGAAGAATTTTTTTTATTGAGTAATTTCAATAATAATGTATAGTTTTGTAAAATTATCGATGTCGAGTTTATCATAAGACATTTTTAGTGAACATGTTGTACTCGCATGACAGACCTTTTTAGTTTTATTGAAATTTTTAATTTTAGAATCTTAGAGCAGTATTTGGCTGTCATGAGAACCACAACAATCATTATAAGATATAGTGACTCATGTTACTTGTAAGGCAGTGGGATGTTTTCATTCTATGTTATTTTTAAATTTGTAGTTTCACTACAAAATTTTAATTCTATCGAACAGGACATGCATATTACTGTGGTATTATTCTTTTTCGTTATAAAATACTTTCGCCAGCCGCTTTTAGGTGTTTTGCGGCTAGAAAACATTTTAAATTTTTACAAACATATTATCTTACTAAGCTCACTCTTCAATTGTAAATAATAATGAACTTATTTTGAGTTTTTTTCATCCGTCGCATAGATGTTTATAAAAATCGATTAAAATGCGAAATTTATATAATCGATTTTCAAAAAATCAATTAATATGAATATTAACATCGACAATAAAAAATCGATTATAATAAGATAAAAATCGATTTAATTAAAAATCGATTATTTTTTAACATCCCTAGATGAGTTAATTCCAGACATCAAGATCATTCACATATTGATCCACTTTATAATAGCCTTTTGGCACAAAACCCGCTTTACATGAAGCTTAAATTCTTAATCCGATAAATCGGTAATATCCTTTGGGACTTTATTGTAAAATCTGACACTATTCGGAGATATAAATGCTGCTGTGTTTTCTAATAGGTTCTCTTGTAAGACACTAAATAATACATTATATTGTACATATATTATAGGTGAAAAGCATATGGACACGGTATTCAAACTTCCAGAAAGAACGTATATAGGTGGAGAAGAACATGAACTACCCCTTAGGTAAATTGCTTTAAAATTTCACGTACCAGAAATTATTTAATTAAGCTTTATGTATAACTCGTTGACTTTCGTAATATTTTTGATAAATTAGAAAATACTGAAATTAATTGTCGTTCTTGAGTAAGTATTCTTTTAAATACTAACAAATAGTTTCAAGGTAAAGAAATTACTAAAACTTGAAACGCCAGATAACTATAAACAGGCTCTCCATATAATAACATAAAACAATAAAAAAACACTTTAACACACGTTCAAATTACCATCAGTTCGGGAAACAATCCTGTAATCGTAAAGAACTGGCAATAAACTTAAGCTGGTTTATCTTTTGATTTTATAAATATTATTAGCAACATTTAACATTTGTGTTTGTTGGATACATCGAGAAAGACGTCATTTGCCGACGTCACCATCGTTCACATATTGATCCATTCTATAATAATAGTCTTCAAAAGTAAAACCCGCTTTATAGTGCATTAACTCATTATCCGGTAAATCAGTAATGTGCATTGGGACTTGTCTAACACTTTTGACACGTTGAAACGTCTAACACTGTTACTTAAAGAAACTGTAACTCGTCTTAGTGATTCTAAAACATGAATCATTTCATTACCTCTTTCTTCTCGGTTTGCAAATCGATTTTCTTTATCTTTTTTGCAGCTTTCAAAGCTTTAGCGTTATCAAAAAATTAAGAACAGTTTTTTTAATAATACCGATGAATCATAATATTTATTTCTAAGTCTGTATTCGTCATATTTCAAATTCATTAAGTCTCTAGTCCACAGAATTTGTACAATACTTAATACAATTTTAGATTGATAGACTTTGCTTGCCTATAGTAGCAATGTTTATGCTATTTGGCAACACGTAGTGACCTATAAAATCATCTAATTCGAACTTAGACGTTTATTTGAATTCTTTGGGACTGGTAGTAGTCACGTTCGTTTTTTTCTCGAACTGACTACGCTCTTAACCTAGCGAGGTCTTAACAGCTTCACCGGACTACGAGTCGCTTCTGCAGAAAGTGTAACTCTCATTTAACTGTACGTGCTCCCCGAATGGTGTTCAAGAGTAACAAATTTTTATCCGCTACGCTGTTCCACATATATTAAACCTCGTAGCAAAAATAGATTTTTTTTTCTCCGAAATGACTACGCTGTTGACCTAGCAAGGTCTTAACAGCTTCACCGGCCTACTAAGTCGAGCGCTTAAGGCACTCAGCCGATTTTATTTGACAACTAACTCAAGAGCGCATGGCACACCTCTTCTTGGGCTGTTGCCTGATACATGCGATTCGCGACCTATCTGACCTAATCAAAGCTAATTAACTATTCATACATATATGAGTTGTTGGAACATATATGTTTACCAAGCATACATACCTCAACAACTTTAATATATATATCGAATAATTTTCTAAACTATTTCAGTTCGATAAGGGAAAGAAACAAAACCCTTCCACTTTCATGTGTAAGCTTGTATGCGTGCACGTGTGAAGGTGATATCTGTAATGTTGTTACAGTGATGTAAGATTTTGTGTCACTACATCGTGCGAGCAGCACACTCAAGGGCTCCACGCCGAGAGAACGAACCTAGGCTTGAGCCGCTGACGAGGGGGGCCTAATCTGGTGTGCGGGAGCGAAATTTACCCCCAGACCACAGCGGCGTGATCTCTAGTTACGCGGGCGTGGGCGTGAACACGCTTTGTTTGGAGAGACTGACAAATAGAGCAATCAATCAGTCGACGATAATAAAACATGGTTTCTCTATTTAGTCATACGATTAAATAAAAACATATTTGAATTCTAGTACAGAATTATAGTCATGAATACGAGATATCACTACAGTGATGCAATAATTCCAAGGGTGATAATACAACGTTTGGAGAACGTTTATTGCCGGTCCATCGGTGCGGAGTTCATGCATTTATACAATCTCGACGGCATCCAGTTCATCCTAAAGCGGATGGAGACACCAGGTGCCTTCGACAAGAGTGTAGACGAGAAGAAACTCATCATGAGAAGGTTGACGAAGGCTGTCTTGTGAGTTCTTTATAGCATACATCGTGGTAGTTGAATGATTCTTTGGTGTTATACTGATCTCATATTAGCGGAGAAGAAGAAAAAGAATAGGTTGAGCCGAATGTATACGAAATTGTGCTGTACATTTTTTTTTTATTGAAGCACGACAAAGTGACTGCACTATGCCTTATGGTAAGCATAGTACAATCCAAGAACAGTGGCGACCACGAGAGACAGATCATCCATCGTCGGTCGCCGCTGTCATGCCGGCCATAATGACGAAAGTCACCCGGTACTGGATATGCACAGGCTGATCCCGAAATGCGACGCGCAGAAGCGAGTCACTATGACGGGCTTTTTCGCCATGTACATGGTGGTTGCGACCCAGTCGGGCTGTATAACCCTACCACCCCGCTATCGCCATTGCCTCGTTCGTTGATCAGGAGGGTGCACCACGTGCAGGCACGTTGGCTTGGGTGTCTCAAGTCTTAAGATGTTACTCGACACCCCTTACACCCAAAATATATGGTTATAAATGAAATATATGTTTCAAATATATAGGTTACAGATGATTAGAAACCAATAAAATAGTAGTCTTCTGTTTTTCTGTTCAGTCGTTTCTAGAAACAAAAAAAAACCTGAACAGAAACGAGCTATGATGTGTTTTATGAAATATTAAAATAGCTGACAAACACTGATACACGAAGTACTGATTCAAGAGGTTTTCTTGTTTATAACGGTGGTCCCGCTAGTAGCTAATCTCTAATGGTAATAAATATATTTAAAGCTGCATGTTCCAGCTTAGAGAAATATTTTGCAACGAAATGGCCGGCGGAGAAGAGATTCGGCTTAGAAGGTGGTGAAAGCATGATTGTCATGTTGGAAGAGATCGTTGACACTAGCACGAAGTTAGGAATCGAGTCCATTGTAATGGCGATGCAACACAGAGGTACATACTACGAGTGGTGGCATAACGTTACAATTTCTTTATCCCCAACGGTGCAAGTAGGCTGCACTCAAGCTGTTACAACGTAACAACTTGTGTACAATTTTTTTATTGCTCTTTCTAGATAGATCATACCATATGAGGTTTGCGAAAATGTGTTGTGTACTAAGTCTAAAATATAGCTGCTATAACATCAGCCAACCAAACAAATAAAAGATCTTAGTAACGTTTTATGTATTTATTATAAGATTTATATTCATCTGAAGCTTAGTAAAGAACAACAATTGGAGGCGTACTATAATGTGATACTGGTAAAAAGTTTAAATCTACCTAGGACCTACTCAAGTATTACTTTGACTGATTTCGTAATATTGGTAGTGTTTTACGTAACAGTTCGGTTATTGTGCACAAGTGTAGTGGATAGGAAATTATACCACGGATCATTCTAACAACGGGGCCATCATCTAGTTGTAATATTAAAATTATTACAATACCTACTTGACAATGGCAGTAATAATCTAGAAGATTGGTTGCCCAAAAATGTAATTTTTGGTAATTGTAATGGATTTGTAGAGCATAAGTTCAAGGATAATATAATGCAAGATTTGTTGGTGAATATTTGTCGAAAGGTGGATGATTATGAGAACGGTAGTGACATCTGAAAGTAACTCCTTCCACATCGCCGCACAAATGACGTGGTAACTTTAAGTGCCTTTAGGAATCGACAATAATAAAGTAGGTAAATGTTTTATTCTTTTATCAGGTCGACTGAACATGCTAGTAAATGTTTGCCGTAAGCAGCTAACTGACATATTTGCTCAATTCAAGCCGATGGAGCCTAAAGAACCTGTTAGTATTGTGATATCGTAAAAGCATTCACACGCATTTCAATAGCGCAACAACAAGGACCTGGTCTCATGGGTACACCAAAATTCAGCAAAATTAAGCCCTACTCACCTCTCCATATTTTTCAGACTTTGATTTCGCTAAATCTTTCCCATGAATCACTTTATCTACTGGTGAAAACCGCATGAAAATCCAATCAGTAGTTTTTGAGTTTATCGCCAACAGACAGACAGACAAACAGATATGGCTGAGAACTTTGCTTAATAATATGTAGTGACTGTAATTTGTTATAAGAAGCCTAAATTCCCAAAATAAATTGCAGCTGAATCGCAATTTGATTGAAGTTGGATATCATGCTCGCCAAGTGAGAATTGAAACTTGTTCCGAGATATGAAATGTTTTTTTTGTTCACACGCGACTTTTTTCAATTCGGCCAAAAGCGAACCTAAAATTAATATATTTCCAGGGTTCCGGCGACATCAAGTATCATTTAGGCACATATATCCATCGATTCATCCGAAGGACGAATAAGTACATCAAAGTGTCAATGAGCGCTAACCCGTCTCATTTAGAAGTAGTTTCGCCTGTTGTGGTTGGAAAGACCCGAGCTGAACAGTACTGGAGGGGTGACAACAAGGGTGACAAGGTGTTTGAGTCTTTCGCATAACAAATAACATGAGTATGGTTAGGTAAAGAATTACCATAGTAATATTATTTTAGCCAAAGAAAGCCTAAGCTGTGGACATATATAAAGCCTTTTGCATAATAAATGAAATGAGTATAGTTAGGAAAAAGGGTGATTTAAAAATGAAATTACTAAAAAAAATCTTAATGCTAAAGATATATTGTAAAATAATCAAGAAGACTAACATTTTCCAGTCTAATTTTATAATAAAGTAATATTAGATAGATATGTAGTCTCCCAACAGCAACTTGTATAAGAAGTATCAGTAACAACTGCAGTATTATTTGGGATCTGTTTTTGATGAATTGGTACATTGAAGATATAATAGCATGTGTGCATGTTCATACTGTCGCTGGTCTTACTCGCGTACTCAGGAAGTGTACCTCTCATTGCCTTGCATATGCTCCCCGGGTGCTGTTAAAGGATGACAAATTCTTGGTCGCAGCACTGTTCCATATAAACTGAAACTCGCGGTGATAGAGTAATCAATCAATCGACGATAATAGAAATTGGAAACTCTATTTTGATTCTGATTAGCGAGATAAATAAGTTTAGCCGTGCTTAGATGGTAGAGTTTTTCTAAGTCCGGTTGGCTAGTGTGTTTCGACAGCTGCTCTTGAGAGCCAATCCTGCTAAACATAGGTATAACTTATATACCATAAAATCTATATAACATCAAATCAGATTGTATTCAAAAGCCAAAACCTATAAAGACTGTGAATAAGTAGCTACTTTATTTGGACCTTGGATAGCTTATATAAGGACTGGCTGATGTGTTGATTGATTACATTACTTAACTATAAATGCTTTCAAGGCGATGTCTATAATTATGCACGGAGACGCTGCATTCTCCGGTCAGGGCGTGGTCTATGAAACGATGAATTTGACTAATCTTCCCGCCTTTACGACTCACGGCTCGATCCACATAATTTGCAACAATCAGATTGGTTACACGACCGATCCAAGGTTCGCCAGAAGTTCTCCATATTGTTCAGGTATGAAAATGTGATATACCTTTATTTTTTTAATTTAGTCATCGAAAACAGTCGTTAAGATCGACTTGTCTAAGATTTTTTTTCTTAATCCTTCGGCTGATTTTTGTAGAACCAGGCCTCAAAATTATTCGATAAAATTGACAAATTTTTTTTTTTCGAAGAATTGAAAAAATCCAATCTTAAATATATGAGAAAAGTATTGTCATTTAGACACGGTAAAACATAAAAAAAATGTTTTCTTGAATATCTTAGGGTATACACGTTAGTACACCGTTAGTTTTGAACGATACCTAAGTAAAAAAAAACAACTTGGTAAATAACAGACACCCTAATGTACATTTAAGATAGTTGCATCTGAGACTCAAGTTACGATTCAAAAAAAAAGGAAAGGATCAAAATTTAGAAAAATGTATAAGTATGTAGGAACTCTATTCTGTTTATAAGAATTATTAAGCTTTTTAGAGCAACATTCACGACACGCAATGAAAAATGTAAAAACAATGTAAGAGTTTGTAGTCAGATCTTGGAATGTTATATAGTGGTTTTTATATTTTATTCATAATTTTGTATTATTTGGCTCTATACTGTTTGTACACGAATAATATTGGTGATATTTTACGTAATATAATTCCGTTATATATATAGTCCGTATACAAGTGAAGTGGATGGGAAATAATACCACGGAGCCTGGATTCTGCCTTGCCACAAAAACTTCCTGGAAAGTTCTAACAAGAGTGCCACCATTTTGTTAGAGCATCGAAATGATCCCAAGAAATTTGTACCATCACCACTACACGATAATCAAGCGATAACCGGAGTAGTACCGCCCTGTCACAGAAAACCGACGTGAAGTAACAGTGCTCGAATTGTTGCATTTCGTTTGGTCAGTGAGAGCGCCGGAAGGCTATCTCCCCCCTCCTCCTTCGCCTCTCCCCTACTCCCCCTTCCCTATTCCCGCCCCCAACACAAACTGGCAACGCATTTGCGACTCCCCTAGTGTTGCAAGTGTCTATGGACGGTGGTTATCACTTAACATCAGGTGACCCATATGTCCGTTTGCTTGCTATGACATAAAAAAAAAAACAAAATTGATTGTCAGAGTAAAATAAAAGAAAAACACCGTAAAAAACATTCAAATTTGTAATATCATAAAAGAATTATATTGTTAACTAGCGGGCTCCGCGGATGTATAGTCCTGTAGTCCGGTGAAGCTGCTAAGACCTTGATGGGTCAATAGCGGAGTCAATTCGAAAAAAAAACTCCGCGGACGTGGTACTGCCCTTATAATAAAAAACCTTGACAAATTATATATCTAAACCTTCCTCATGAATCTCTTAATCAACTAGTGAAAACGAAAGTCCGTTCCGTAGTTTTTTTGTTTATCGTGAACATACAGAGACGCGTGGCAGAGGACTTTGTTTTATAATATGTAATTACTATTAAATGATTAAAATTTCTCTAAATATAGCAAGCTCTAGTAAAATCCAAAGTAAGATACTATAAAGCCCGTGGACTGATCATGATTTAATAACCCAATAACAGATATAGCGAAGTGTGTGGATGCACCTGTGTTGCATGTTAACGGTGATGATGCTGAAGCGGTGGCGCACGTCGCACGTATCGCCATCGAGTACCGGTGCAAGTTCAAGAAAGACGTGGTCCTGGATTTCGTCTGCTACCGACGATTTGGTCACAGCGAGGAAGACGAGCCAATGTTCACGCAGCCCTTTATGTACAAAAAGATAAGGACCATGAAAACGGGTAATTTTGACATAAATACATCGAAAAATATTTGAAATCGTAAATCAAGTTTGGGTAATAACCAACAGTTATTATTATCCTAAAAAAATGTGCAGTTACTGGGCGGGTTGTTTTTCTAAGTCGATCATATATATCGCACAACGGACAAAGGATATGGAAGAAATAGGACTAACCTAATGTTGGTTTTCGTTGGTTTAGGAGGCTTCCTCGTCATTTACATATAATATAGTTCACACCGTTCCACTTTTACTCGATAATAATGTCCTAAAACTCGAATTACGAATTACGTAGCGGTGTTGGGATTGGGGGGAAGAAATATGGTAGACACTGGACAGAATAACATAGGGACGGATAATGTACCGTTGGGCATTACATTGTTTTCTTACCATTTTAGCATTAATTTTTATTTGGGGATGGTAGGAAGTGAGACTTGAATTCGACAAAAACAGGATTGCGCTGTTAACTCAAGTATAATATGAACATCTAAAGTTTCATAGATTTCGAGATCTTTCAAAAAGTCTATGCAGCTAGTCATTTTAAGGAAGCTCAGTGAAACCACAAATACTATAACTGAGAGACATCTATATGACGTTGTAGATACATCTACTACTAAATTACTGTAAAAGACAGACATTTATAAAATCATTGACAATGTTCACCAACGAGTTGTTCGTCTTGTAAACGTCTCTTCTTTTATCCAACCCCAAAATAAACGCTACCACCATATTCGCACACTCACAATATATCTGTATATCACCCGAGGCAAGTACATTTGAAGTGCACCTGTATTGAAGTGCAAAATTCAGTATTCAATACCAGGTTGTCATGATCAAATATATACAACCCATTGCTAGCCGTCACATCCTGCTGGCCAATAATCCTCTCGACAACTAGCCAGTATATATTCAAATATATCTGATCTATTATCTGATACAAAAATTTGGCAAAACCAAAAGAGATTAAATTTGGAGAGTTTATCGCAGAATGTGTAGTGTTAAACACTCATACTGATATGGATATTATAACTCCAGCTTAAATATTCGATATGTACCAGCTGGTCCTGGAACGCAAAGACCTGGAAAGTTCTAACAAGGCACCATCATCTCGTTAAAACATTGAAATTATTATCTAGCCCTTGTAATATTATTACATAGTCGACAATGGCAGTAATATTCTGGAAAATTGGTTACCAAAAATAAAATAAGAATAATAATTCAGTTGACCAGATATATGGGGCTCAACTAAAAGCGGAAGGAATAGTTAATGACAGTGATATCAAGGGTTGGGAGAAGGAATACATGGATACACTGAACAAACACTTCGAACTAGCTAAAAAGATAACCAAGCTCAGTATTATGGACTGGATTGATACACCTTGGACGGGTTTCTTTGAAGCTAAAGATCCAAAGAAGGTAACATTTTGTCCGTAAGATTCAATGTAAATGTATTATATAGTATTTGAAGTCGTAGTGATCTACTGGTTTGACCGATGGATTATCACCCCAATGTCCGCAGATTCGAACCCTACTATGCATCATCGATTTTTTCGGAATTTGCGTACATTTACTAATAAATTTACTAATAAATTGGTAACACTATTGGCTGATGGTCAAGGAAAACATCGTAAGGAAACTTGGAATGTTCTTATAGTACTACTGTATGTGGGAAAACATACAACTGTAGATATTCTCAGAGTTTGAAATCGCTAATACGTCGTGAGCTGGCTTGGGAATGATTTTGCCCATACCTTCATTCGGAAAAAGGCCTGTGGCCCAGAAGTGGGTCTTTTAGAGGCTGATGTTGAAAGTATTTAATACAAATTCTCCTTAGATATAAGATACTGTTAACAAAAAAAAATAATCCCCTTATATAAAAGTGATACGAAAATTTTTTAACTGATCATTGGATCATACTCGCTGGGAGTGTAATTAAAAACTATGGTTTAGTTATATATATATAGTTATATATTTAGTTATAGCATGTTCGGACACCACGTCGATGGACGTAAGTTCGAAACCTAGTAACTGAGTAAGAGCTTCTGGTAAAGGAAAATATATTTATAAAATCATATAATGGTGGTAGGGCTTTATGTAAGTTTGCCTGATAGGTACCGCCTTCAAGTTGGAAATCTGTCACCAAGCACCTATTAACCAGCTACCAGCTACACTTGAGAGCCAGTTTGTCTAGATTTAGCTTCATTTAACATCAGACGTGATTGTGGTCAAACGCTAATACCAATAAAGTATAAAATACATACAACCGAACATAGAACTTCCTCCTTTTTCGAAGTCGGTTAAAAAGGTCTTAACAATATTGAGAAATCAGTTTTTAGAAAGAAAAAAAAAGAAGAAAAGATACAGGATTTGTACTGAAATTTATGTCCTTTTTTTTCAAGATCGAAGAGACGGGTATATGCCAAAAAACCATAAACACTATTTCGCAGCATTTCTGCAAACCGCCTGAACCGTGGGCATTCGAAGTGCACAAGGGCATCAACAGAATTCTAGCCAACAGAGAAAAAATGGTATACACATTACTGCATTTAAAATCAATTTAATAGTCAGGTATCAAGTACCAAGTTTTCACGGGTTTTATATTTATGTGCGTCTGTTTTGCTAGTTGTTAGCTGACGTCAATCATACCAGCTCAGTTCCTCTACAAAATACAGCAATCGTCTGATCTTGTATAAAGTCACTGCTAGTTCCTTTGATCTACTTGGTATAGTGCAGTATTGTACTAGTTTTTGTATCTTAAGAATCTGTGGCTGCGCCTTCCTCTCAGACAAGCTCAGCAAAAAGATTTTTTTGGAACACCTAAATATTAAAAAATAAAATAATTTTAAGCTGATAATAATTTGAAATGTATTGTACGAATATTTTAATAATTTGCTTTCGACAAAAAAGTTTGTGTTATTATGTACACGCGTTGGAAGTTATACTTCTTTAGCTTAACAAGACAGAAATCTTTACAAAAATTTTATCTTTCGCCTTATTCTACTTTTGTAAAAAAACGACTCTAACAATAGAAAAAAAAATATTTTATACATAGAAAGTTTTAATACAAAATTATACAAACAACAAATACAATGAAGCAAAATATTGACTTCAGGGTGTCTGTTTTTCGTGATGGTGTGCGCGCGCATCGTAAAAAATTACTTTCATCATTTTTGCCTAACGCACCAAAAGTACCTTCAAAAATTATTCCATTAAATTTTACTACATATTTTATGAACAGTTCTCTTTGAATTGATTACTTTAAAGTTTAAGAGAGATCAAAAACAGGTGAAGGAAGGCATAGCTGACTGGGCAATGGGCGAAGCTCTCGCAATCGGCTCTCTGCTGCGAGATAAGATACATGTTCGATTCACCGGCGAAGACGTAGAGAGAGGAACTATGGCGCACAGGTTAATAGCCAAATACTTAATTTATATCATTTTAACATTACAATTTCGTCTTATTCCTTTATCCTTTATCAAATTTATGATATTTGTCTACCATTTATAGGTTTGTAAGTCTTTCCCCTATTCATAATTGTGGTTCAGGTCCATTACTCTACCTTACTTTAGGTTGATGTCTCGGATGTTTACTTTGAATTCTTTGAATGTAGTTCAATATTGATGAACTGGGTAATAAATTATTTCCAGGCACCATGTGTATCATCACCAAGGTGTAGATGGCGCCACGTACAGAGTACTTGACCAACTGTACCCGGACCAATCTACATACGACCTACACAATAGCTCTTTGTCGGAGTTCGGTAAGATCGCAAAAATATCACTTCAGCGTAACTGCCACAAGAATCTAATTACACGACACACGATCACCTCCACACACGTGCACGCCTACACGCTACACATCTTTGTGGAAGGGTTATTTTGTGAAAGATTTTTTCCCTTATCGAACTGAAAAACTCTCCAAATTTTCCGATAAAAATATATGGAGGAGTTGTTGAGGCGGATATGCTGGTACTCATATACGTTTCAACAACTCAAACATATATGAATAGTTAGCTAGGTTAGCTAAGTTAGGTCGCGATTTTTGCATACAACGGGCAACAGCCAAGCCGAGGTGTGCCGTGCACCCTTGAGCTGGTTGCCATTATAAAATCGGCTGAGTGCCTTAAGCGCTCGCCTTAGTAGTCCGGTGAAGCTGTTAAGACCTTGCTAGGTCAATAGCGTAGTCAGTTCGAGAAAAAAAAAAAAGAATCTAATTTCAAAGGAGGAAAGAGGAGATTTGTATACTATAGAAGGAAACAAATAAAATTAGTATACTAGTGATTTATTTATTTATTTAACATATAGAATCAACAACAGTAACATAAAAAGCTAAAAAAAAAATTGGTTGCCTGTAAAGTCGGTATACGGGCGAAAGTTTTACGTGACAACGACTTTGAGTGGTAAAATAATTTTAATGTGAATATTCATTCGTATAGTAGTCTCTCTCGCTCTTAGGCGGGCTAACCATGCCCGAGTGGAAGGGACGCGTGCCTCTCACTCGCTCTCATTGTTAGCGCATAACGTGAGCGGAGCGTAACGCAGTTTCTTGAAGTGTCACCCGGCAAACCAATTTATAAGACGTTGTCACGTCAAAACATACATGCAAATACTTAAAAATTATTTATGTCACTATTTACAGTTGACTACAGCATTTATGAATATAAGATTCGATGCGGAAGACAATAAAATTAAAAGAAACAATTATGAAAAAAGAATTAAGAAGAAAATAAAATAAAACAATTCGATAATGTATACTTAAAATTAAGGAAAAGAAAATCCTGCAGAAATTAATTAAATAAAAAACTAATTTTATATTTGAAATTAGATAGGGAATTACTAAATAAGTCTATGGTGTGATCGTTTTTAACAAGTTCGTTATATTGTCGAGAAAGTCTGGATACGAAATGACCTAAATTGGTTCTGTAGCTGAATGATTTGTAGGACTACATTGAAAACATTTTTTACTGCATCTACATTTTACAGTTCTCGTCCATTTTTTTTAGTTTTCCTGAATTTGGCAGTAGGTTATGGCTTGTGCATAATCTGATCAAGGATTTAATGCAAAACACAGAATATTATAGAAATCTAAAATTGGTTAAAGGACGATGTGGTGGTGGATATAAACACGGTAAACCTAATTAGAACTATATCTCAAAGGCCGCTGTCGGAACATACCAACAGGTGGTTGACGACAGATTTCCAGCTTGACGCTGGTAGCTAGGCCACGCAGACTTAGAGCCTTACTACCATGCTATGGTTTCATCCACGATGTTGTTCTTCGCCAGTAACTGCGACTCAGTTGGTAGGATTCGAACCGACGTCCTACGATGCTATATCCAAACACGATATCAATTAAGCCATGTTTAGGTATTTGTGTATTTATAGATGTATATTTTTCATGTGAGCCCGGTTGGATTAATGAAAGTCAGTATTTTCGTAGAATCAGAGTTTATATTAATTTCACACAGTCAAGGATATTACTACTAATTACATATAAGTAAGGTTTTACTCAACACACATATGTTTGCCTATACGGCTACAACCGGACTGGTTACCTATGTACATTTTATATTGGAACGGGAAACGATGAGTAGACTTTGTCCCCTACATATCTATAGCATGCACTCTATAGATATGCAAGTGTGTCCCTACACCATGTTATCGTCGCATGTTGTTGCATTTGAATTGAAATTTGTGTCCTGCATATCTATATTCAATACGATTTAAAAGTTTGATAAAAATGGTTTAATACTTAAATCAAGCTTAAAAGATTAAAATCCCGAGACCTTATTTTGACGATCAGTTGGAACATCTCGCATTCCAATATGTATTACCAAACACTCATCAGTTGCCAACCCTATTTATCAAAAACAAACATGGCAACGTGTCATGGAGTACGTAAAAACTTTGGTTAAACCCTCTTCTGCCAGGTCGAAACAAAGTTACAAAAATAAATGAGAGTCTTTCGCGTCTACTATGTAGTGACTTATATATTGTATTCATAATTTTGTGTGATCTGACTCTATATTCTGTAATATTAGTAGCATTCTAAGTAATATATTTCGATTATTGTGCATAAGTGAAATGGATGTAAAATTATACAAAGGAGCATCGATTCTGAGACGTCTTACAAACTCCCTGGAAAATTTTAACAAGGGAGCCACCATTTTGTAAGAACACTGAATAGAATACACGACAATAGCAATAATAATCTAGAAGAATGGTTGTCAAGCATAAAAAAGAAGTAATAAATGATATTATTGATAGATATTATAGATATGTCTCATAAGCTTAGAATATTTCCGGTGGAATATAAGTATGCCTACCCTTATATTCGATAGATGTGAGCAATTTTGTTTTTCTCCACAAGGTATACTTGGCTTCGAAGCGGGCTATTCTTATTCTAGTCCGTATCTACTGACGATATGGGAGGCTCAGTACGGTGATTTTGCGGATACCGCGCAGCCGATGTTTGATACTTTTATATCAAACGGTGAAAGTAAGTGGGTCTGCCAGTCCGGGATCGTGGTGCAGCTTCCTCACGGGATCGATGGAGCTGTAAGCTTATAATAATCATTCGTTTAACTTTACCATATTAAACTCATAGTCTTCTTTTAGGAGAACTAATGTAATGAAACTTACTAAAGAGTTAATAAGAAGAGAGAGTGGAAATGACTTCACGTCCCTATGTATTATGCTAGATAATGTATTAATAAAATCTATAATTGCCTTAAGGTCTTGTGAAGCCTAATTGTAAATTTCATTTGTCAAATATCGACCAAATCTCGTGGTAAGATGATATAAATAATACTATGTATTTGTCTGTTTTTATGGATTGGTTTATTGTTAAAATTAACGGTTTACATTGGTTCGAAAGACCTTTTTGGGAACAATTTTAAATGTTCTCAGAAGATTTCAGCCAGAAAGCATAACACATATGAGGTTCAAGTGAAATTAAATTCTATAATGTTGCTTTTCATACTGGCGTGAAAAAGTCTACTAACGTTTATTAATGAAGGAATAGGGAAGGACAATTTCAAAAGAAGTTTTAGTGAAATCGAAGCCATTTTATCTACACATGTTCGGATATCTTGTCACACGCATGAGCTTTCGCTTTATAATGAGAGAATAATCTTCAATGAAGAAAGTGGAGTTTATTGGACAACTGACCATTGCTACGTTTGCTTAGGGTCCTGAACACTCGTCCGCTCGTATTGAGAGGTACTTGCAAGCCTGCGATGACGATGAGGATCACATACCAGACCTAGATGATAAAGAAATGGCGCGTACGTTCTAATGAATATTTTGTTTTATTTCCCTCAGTTGATATTGCAACAGTATTTACCAACGTTATTGTTTATACGCCATGACTGTTTAAAGAGTGACAACCTTCAATCGTGATAATTCATGATCACATTTAACATATAAAATAATATGCACCGGTGACAGAGAAGTTGAGAAGTAATAGGTTAGCATGGTATGGGCATGTCATGAGAAGAGATGAAAACCATGTGACTAGAAAAGTGTTGAGTATGATAGTGGATGGATATACGAGTAGAGGAAGACCGAAAAAGGTGTGGATGGATTGTGTGAAAAATGATATGTGCGTAAAAGGTGTGAATACTGAGATGACATTTGATAGGAGAGAGTGGAAAAAGAAAACATGTTTTGCCGACCCTACTTAGGTGGGATAAGGGTAATGATGATGATGATTTAACATATAAAATAATAATATAAAAACAAGTAGTAATAAAAAGCAAAGAGAACCTAAGTAAAATTTTGTTCTAAGACTCTCAAGAGTATGGATATAACCTGCCAGTGGCGTCCCGGAGTTTATAATCTTCGATAATAAAACGAACAATAAGTCCTTTTATTTGTTCAAACCTCAAAAAATTATCCTTTTCAAACTTCGAAAAATTACCTTTTGTTACTTAGTTGACTTCACCTATACTACTACACCCGACTGCCATTGACACTGTGTTTTAACATATATGCTTAGAGAATTGAGTATAATTTTTGTATTCTTTAGATAATTAAGTCAAATATTGAGCACCTGTTTTTTTTATTGATTTAGAACGAGTATCAAATACTAAGTATCCTGTAAAAATAT
Organism: Antheraea mylitta; assembly: GCA_014332785.1. NCBI lineage: Eukaryota > Metazoa > Arthropoda > Insecta > Lepidoptera > Saturniidae > Antheraea > Antheraea mylitta. Next base: position 4,978,108 of record JACEII010000022.1, on the reverse strand, counting down.
TGTTAACGAGTCAGTCACCCAGTAGAGTAGAGTGGAGAGGAGAGTAGTTATATCGTGGTCGAATGGTTTAGAATCTATATAAATAAAAACCAATTGACGCACATATGTTAGCGCATTGCTTTAGAACGGCTGCTCGATTTCGATTAATATTTTTATTGAATGTTTACAATATCTATATGAACGAAATTATTTCAAAACTCATACGGAAAAGTAAAAGAAATATGTTAAAAATCTTTCATATGAGGAAAGAGGAAGAAGTGGCTTTGTCCTCGCCTATTTATAAGTCTGTATAAATAAATAGGATTGAGGTGTCTGTTTTTAATGCCAAAATACTAGCTTTTTCCTAAATTGATTGTCAAATTATATACGAAATTCATAGCCAAGAAAAGTGTTCTTCACGGCTAGTCTCCGAAACCTTTGGATCTACTTTGAAGGGACTTTCACAGACAAATAAGAGATGATAAAAGGAGTAACTTCATGTTTTATTTTATAAAGAAATCAGGGGGCCTACCCAAGTTGCTTATCGACAATCACTAACGCAAATAGAAAACGAAAAAATGTATGGAGATAACATATCTGAGCGCTATGTCACGTGATTTTATCTATTTGCATTTGTGATTGTCGATAAGCAACTTGGGTAGGCCCCCAGGGTTCCACCCTAATCTGATATGTTAAAGAGACAGTCTCTAGTACCATGCATGTCCGATGGTCGCGTATAAACTGAATATTTTTTTAATAAATTCCACATAAACAAAGTTGTGGGTAACAGCTAGTAGATAAATAAAATTAAAGTGTGTATTCTGGATATAGAGCCGTTTATTCTGGTACACAGAGGTCTTTTCAAAATAATTTAGGAGGACTGGCTGTCAAATGCGACTACCCTGACACACATAATTGGCCCCAGGTTTTGAAATTGAGGATGTAGGCTAACATTAGCTTTGCAACCCTTCTTTGTTATCAAAAACATCAAGTCATTGTACGATCCAAAGCTACGCTGACCGACGTAGTATTCCATCACCTTAGTAGTGAACTTTTCGTAGCCACACTGAAGCTATTATTGGTTTCAGCATCAATGGGTCGACTCGTCCGGGGTAACACCACCCTCTCGCAGGAAACTGACGTGAAGTAACAGTGCTTGCATTGTTGCGTTTCGTTCGGTCAGTGAGAGCGCCAGAGAACCCATCTCCTCCCCTCCTCTCTCCTCTCCCTTTCTCTCAATTCCCCCAAACACAGGCTGGCAACGCACTTGCGACTCCTCGGGGTTTGCTAGTTTCTGTGAACGGCGGTGATCGCTTAACAACAGGTGACCCGCATGTTCGTTTATATTCCTATATAATATTTAAAAAAAAGATTAGTGCTTGTAGTCACCCGACCAACATATTTTGACTTTGTATTAAAAAGGAAAGTTATGTTTGTTACCTACAATGTATTTGATGTGTGCTTACCAACAGTTAAGCAATTGAAAGCCTCCAACTGGATTGTCTGCAACGTGACCACACCCGCAAATTACTTTCACATGATACGTAGACAGATAGCGCTACCCTTTCGCAAGCCTCTCATCGTCTTTAACCCGAAAATAGGGCTCAAGCACCCCTATTACAGGTCCAAGTTCTCCGATTTCCTCAAAGGGACATGTTTTCAGAGGTAAAATTTCAATGCTACTGTTTTATATGTTTTAACAGAAATAGATTTTTATATATGAAATATAGAAAAAGTAAGACGAAAAAAAATGAAATTATATATTTAGTCAATCGAAGTATGTACCCTTTTTAAGCTATGCATTTTCGACATTTTATAGGTAGGTAATTGATTCCATTGCCAGTTCGATGAAACGTCAATTGCATTTTTCAAGGACCTAATAAAAGTTCCAAAAATTTGAACGTAATCAACTAATATAGTTGAAAAATTCTATCAGCTATTTTAGGTTATATTTACAAGAATATTTCGGACTATTCATAACCTTTGCTTATCTTAGCGTTATTTTGGAGATTCTTGGAATTATTATTTAATGCTTAGAGTTGGACACATTTTCAACATGTCCCCCTATATGAGACAGTTCTCATTACCTCTACTCTGTACACTACAGAGCTATACGAGAAGACGGTCCAGCGAGTCAAAAGCCTGAGGGCGTAAAGAAGTTAATTTTCTGCTCGGGTAAAGTGGCCCTCACAATAGACGAATTGCGTAAAGAGAAGAAACTCGAGGATAAAATAGCGATGTGCCGCATCGAGCAGTTGTACCCGTTCCCCTATGATATCGTGCTGCAAGAGTTCTGCAAGTACGAGTGCGCGAAGGTGTACTTCTGCCAGGAGGAGCACAAGAACCAGGGGCCATGGCTTTTCGCGAAAGTCCGGCTCGAAAATTTATTTGGAAAGAAGATTGGGTAACAATGTTTTGAATTAGAGCTCAATGAATAAACTCACATATCAGTAATTCATATATTCCAATATAATATTATTCATAATATTCTATCGTTATATTTGGAAAAAAAGTTATCATAGTATTTTATCTTTTAAATTTATTTTTGGCAATCAATCTTTCAGATTATTACTGCCGTATCACGTTATCACGTGGTCAATAATATTACAAGCGTCGTACAATCATTTCAATATTAAGCGTCGTGTGAATCAATATTCTAAGAAAATGGATCCCTTGTTAGAACCTTCCAGAGAGTTTTGTGGCATCTCAGAATTTCATGGTCCGTGATATTATTTTCCTTTCACTTCACTTATGCACAATAATCTAACTATATTATGTAAAACACCTCCAAATTTACCATTATATGACAGACTAAAATCCCGCCAAAACCCCCAATCATAGTTTAAGTTTCATTTTTTAACGGTTCCGTGTTACTAACTTCGCGTTACCACTCGAGTTGTTGTATATTATTTCTTATGTATGCTAAAATTCTTTCATCAAAAGATTTTTACAAGCATCAGTATAAAGCTTTACAATAGTTCAATATTTCTAAAAATTTTAATCAATTATTAATTTACGAATAGAACCAACGAAATATCAAACATATGTACCTTTTTTTTATTTATTGTAGCACGGCAAAATGACTGCACTATTCCTGATGGTAAGCACAGTGCAATCCAAAAATAATAGCGACCACCGATTGACACACTATCCATCGCCTGTCGCCTCTATCATGCCGGCCTGCAAAAAGCTGGATATGCACAGGCTGATCCCGAAACGCGACCCGTAGAAGCGAATCACTATTACAGGCTTTTTCGCCATATACATGGTGGTTGCGACCCAGTCAGGCTGTAAAACCCTACCACTCCGCTTTCGCCATTGCCTCGTTCGTTATTCAACAGGGTGCACCACGAGCAGGTGAGATTGGCTTGGGTATCTCAAGTCTTATGATGTTATTTGACACCCCTTACACCCCATATTCCTTACACACCTATTCAAGTCAAAGCATAACGTCACGGTGCGTAGTAGTCCGGTGAAGCTGTTAAGACCTTGCCAGGTCAATAGCGTAGTCAGTTCGAAAAAAAAAAAAAAGTCACGGTGCATTTCGTGTTACTTCGCGATTGGGATCTTATACGAGAGAATTAAGTACTGTATTTTTTTTTTCATTTTACTCCTGAAATTAAATTATGTAAAAAACGACTAGAAATTAAAAAGTTTCAAAAAGTCATAAATATAGTTTGGTTTTCTGCTTTAGTACATATTTAAAGTAATAATTATTCATAATTTCTTTAGTTCCATCACACGGCCGCCAAGTTCTGCATCTGCGACTGGTATTAAATGGATACACGCTAAAGAACTCAAGGAACTCAAAGAAAAGATTGTTGAATTATAAAATTATGCTTAAATAATTACTTTTTTTGGTCTGTCACAATAAATTGTCCCAGTGTCTATTCATTGTTTTATTCTCAACTAGCTGTTTTCACCTGGTCATCTGCGTTGTTTATTACCCTAATAAGTCTTTATGTACAGAGGAAAACATAAACACCACATCGTGTGCCACACTTCTTCACGGCAAGAAAACATTGCTGACCGGGTTGAGCTTATAAAAATTTTGAAACTTAGATTCATATCATGATATTTTTTCTTTAAACAAGGATCAAATGTATACAAATAATAAAAATGCTTGTAGTTTTTGTATTATTCTATGAAATCCCACATCATTTGTATTGTATTACAGATACATTGATAAAACGCCACGTAACTGATGAAACAACTATCCAAATAATATGGCAGAGAAAATTGGATATATATGATTTTTTACATAATAAGAAAGAAAAATATGTAATCTATACTTTAATATATAAAGCTGAAGAGTTTGTTTGTTTGTTTGGTTGAACGCTATGATCTCAAGAACTATCGGTCCGGTTTCAAAGTTTCTTTTAGTGTTAGGTAGCTCATTTATCGAGGATGGCTATAGGCTACATATCATCACGTTAAAACCAAAAGGAGCTGAGCACTAATGAAGAATGTCTCAAAATCGGGCTATTTTGGAAGCTTCCACTGCGTATTAATGTCAGTATTATATGCGTTGCCATGGTAACGCGATAACATTCTATCAAAAATATTTTCATAGTTTATTTTGTATTCCTATTCAAAAAGTTTATTCTACGTTAGTTTTGTTTTCGATTTTTAATTATACGTGTTACGTTTATATCGCAAACATTTCTTAAGTTTATTTTCTGTTGTTATTCAGAAAGTTTAGTAGTAATAATTTCGTCCAATAAGACAGTCGAAGGTATTAATGCATACAGCCAAATCTGAAGTTGTCAATATAGTTAGTTTTCTTCTATGTCCAAGTTAATGTAAAGGTATAAGCGCCGAATCCTCTACATAATATAACGTAATTTTTTATCTTCTTAATCTTCAAGACCATAGAATTAATGCTTCGTGGTTTTATTTTTCATTCATTTCACTTATGCAAAATAAACGAACGATATTATATAATACGCAACCAATTTCTACACGATATAGAATCATGTAACACAATATTATGAAAAAAATATAAAATCCACTACATGACAGACTGAAATCCCGCCAAACACTCTTAAAAAACTCTATTGTACATTAGTTTTGTTGCCAATTTTTTATTTGTGATATATTACGTATTATAAAAGTAAAGTGAGTGTAATTTATATTAAAATAAATTATTTTTGGTGAATAAAATATGGTTGGCCCCTTATAAATAAATTTAATAGCTGCGCTCCAGATAATGAGATGTGTTTCTGGCCTTCATCTCATTGATCTAGTACGGAGCATGCAGACGCATTTATTGAGAACTTTATGGACGTCATTGTGACAAATGAATAATAAAATTCTCAATAAATGCGTCTGCATGCTCCGTACTAGATCAATGAGATGAAGGCCAGAAACACATCTCATTATCTGGAGCGCAGCTATTAAATTTATTTATAAGGGGCCAACCAAAATCTGTGATGCTACAAACATGAAATTTTTTTTAACTCTGTCGATATATCTGTTTTTTTTATTTGTTCCGGGTAATCTCCGAAACGACTGGACCTATTTGAATGTTTTTTTTTTCTTAGAAATGACTACGCTTAACAGCTTTACCGGACTACAAGTAATATTTGAACGGGAATTTTACGGGCAAAAAAGGAACTAATTAGCTGTTTTATTGTTCAATAATGTGTAGCTTCATATTTTCATTATTTTCTTATATAATGTGAGCACTGAGGGTGATATATAGTTTAAAATTCCAGTTATGTGGCTGATCATAATCCCATCCCATTCGATACACTATTAGTATTCACATACATAAAGTACACGTTACCTGTTACAGTAGATGATGTGCGTGTGATACAAATATTTTTGAAATAATATTATTGTAATTTACATTAGATGAGTAATCACAATTTTAAATTTATTTAATATATTTAAAAAAACGCGTGCGAAGCCGCGGGTAACAGCTAGTTAATAATAAAAATCAATTTATAAACGAAAGCTGGAAATTAGTGTTTTTGAACGATAACTAAAATTTATAGTCTGTAATGTATTCAAATCAAATTATTATTTTGACGTTCCATTACATACGTACGGTTTTCAAATTTCAATATATTTACGGTAGGGAATCGTAGACGAAAAGAAATAAATTGAATAGCATAATTATAACATGTCCTCATATTTTGATTATTATTGTAGTAATTTAGAAAAGGAATCAGACGATAGAACACAATATGTTAAAGGCAATTGTTACGCTATGTGCCCACAAGATGAAATAAAACTGTAAGTTGTAGGTACAATTAATACCTAATATAATAAGTAATCAGTGTACGAAATGAAACGGTTGTGAACTTTTTTGTAGTCGTAAAACTGAGAAGATGGTCCATGTGCTGGAGGTGTGGGGATCAGAGCACAAACTCGTTAAGAGTTTCAGTAGATCCGCTGCCGATGTGAATATAGCGATTCCGAAGCATCTACGGCCGTTCCCTGTGCTTAAAAATACTGTCAAGTATCTGCTCCTAGAGTATGTACCTTTTGTTCTAACCGCAGCTTATTTATACATACAAATATCTAAGCCTATAAGAGAACCATTGAAGGTCCATAGGTCTCTTCAGAAAGGAAAGTATGAGCATAATTACAACACCAGTCCATAACATATGTTTTCCGTCATACAGTGGTACTATAAGAATATTGTACAGGTTTCCTCATGATGTTTTCCTTCACTGTCAGTGGATAGTACTACCAATTTAAATGTGGAGATGTATGTCAATTTCCACAAGAAAATTCACATGTAGAAGTCCTACACCTTCACTCACAACAATTGCACACAATTTCTTGAGTAATAGAGTTGTATTGAACTGAAACCGATTGCCTGATGAAAAAGTATCTGCTAATTCTGTACATGGTTTTTAAAACCGACTCAGCAACTGCATCCGGACCAGTAAATTTATTTTAAAAAGTGAGCATTTGCAGTGAATAAAACCTGACAAAAAAATTTGACACAGTATATTGACATATCAGTAATTATGCTACTTGTCTATTAACTTTTTGAAAAATTTGTTGGCACATATAGGGGTTGGAACCTGCAGATATCAGAATGGTATTTTACTAGGGAAACCACTAAACTACCTTTCCTTACCAGGCATACAAATTTCTTCTTACCCTAATCCCACCTGAGTAGAGTCGGTACAACATGGTTATCATGCATACAATATAATTCAATTTTTGTTTTTACATAAAACTTAATTATATGTCTATCTTTTAGGGTTGCAAAAAGAATAGACGTCCCCTCGTCAGTGGTGTATGACTTTGTAACTGACCGCCTGAGGGCTGTGAGACAGGATATGACTGTACAAAGGCTGCCACCTCATGAGTGTGTTAGATTACTTGAGCCAATGGTTAGATTCCATGTATACTATGGTTATAAGTGAGTACATACATCCTGTGTTTGATAATAATAGGTCTTTACCTATGAAATTGCCATTCTGCAATACTGGCTATTTCAAATCAAAATAGTTTTTGTTTGGCTAAGAATTCTAATTTCAAATTAATTTTATTTTAAAAACATGGAATTCTTTTTCCAAAAGTGGTCATTTATTTATTAGTGTTACATTTTCATTCGCATTTGAATCTTTTTTGTCTTCATGGATATGTTAAAAATTCGACTAATTATGGAATATGCGTACTGTCGTGGCAGCAAAGCGGGACAAGCGGCATGCAACATCAAAGATGTTTACGGAGCTAACACTACAAACCAACGCACCACCTGTTATTGGTTTGCTAGCTTCCATTCTGGAAATATTTCGACCTGAAAAATAAAGCTTGCGGTCATCCGAAAACTTTGTTCGACAATGATGAATTAAAGGCGATCGTGGAAGCTGATGATACACAATCTAGGCCTAGATTAGCAGCAGCTTTCGACGTTAGCATCAAAACAATATTGGTCTATTTGTGTCAAATTGGCAAGGTAAAAAAGCTTGACAAATGGGTGCCACACGAACTCAATGATCGCCAGCGAAAAGTACACGTCGAGACGTGCCTTGCACTGCTCAACAGACACACAAATGAAGGAATTTTGAACCGCATTGTTACCTGTGATGAAAAATTGGATTCTGTTTGATAACCGTAAGCGCTCAGCAAGTTAGTTGGATCCTGGTTTAGCACCTTAACAATGCCTTAAACGAAAACTTATCCCTAGAAAAGTGATGGTCACTGTTTGGTGGTCTAGCACTGGTGTGATTCATCACAGCTTCTTATTAAACGAGGTGAGCATTACTGCAGATGTATACTGTGAAGAACTGAACATAATGATGGAAAAGCTTGCACATCTCCAACCAGTATTGGTCAATCGCTCGTCTCCTCAGCTCCTGCTCGACAACGCGCGACCTCATACTTTTTCCAGAATTTGGATAACTCCTTAGCGGGAAAAAAATTCAATACCTGAGAGGCAGTACAAAATGCCTTTGAAGAATTTGTTTCCTCCCGTCCAGCTGATTTCTTTAAGAAGGGCTTCAATAAACTGCCACTGTATTGGCAAAGATGCATTGATTTCATGGGTGATTACTTAGATTACAAATAAAAAATACATGAAAAAAATTCGTTTAAATTTTTTCATACAAAACGGCAATTTCATAGGTAAAGACCTAATATTAATATAACCTTTGTGGTTTTTAAGGCCCAGATTTCAAAATGCCAAATATTTTATATTTCTATTTTTTTCAAGACATCGTAAATTGTAAATGTCATGGCTTAGTATAAATAAATTTGTTTGTACTAATAATAAAATAATTTAAAAAATATATTTTAAATAACACATATGATTTTACAATACATCATTTGTTGTTTTTTTTTTAATTTTATGATAAATCAGTTATTTTTTTATGTTTATGGTGGCAACAGTCTGTTGACCTGTATCCCATAAAATTCTCATTTGTTTGTATGGAGGTTATCATTATGGTTTGGGACAGTCCAGGGGTTAAATTAATATTTTTTTAAGTACATTATGATGGTAACATTATTAGTTTTAAGAAAAATACAGAAGGTATTAGAAAGCATTAAAGTACTGCCCAAAGTTAAGATCCATATAGTTCGGTGAAGCTGTTAAGACCTTGCTAGGTCAATAGCGTAGTCATTTCGAAAAAGAAAAAAAAAGTTAAGATCCATGGAACAATTGAGACCAATTAGCCTGTACTCAAGAGTATTTTCTATACATATGTATAAAATAAGATCAACCATTGTGCATGCAATACTCAATAATTACTGGATACTTTTTGATCACTCTTTGTTTTTAATTTCATAGACACTTGCGGTTTTATTACAAAAAATTTTTTTTTTTTTTTTTATTGTAGCACGGCAAAGTGACTGCACTATGCCTGATGGTAAGCACAGTACAATCCAAAAATAATAGCGACCACCGATTGACACACTGTCCATCGCCGGTCGCCACTATCATGCCGGCCTGTAAAAAGCTGGGTATGCACAGGCTGATCCCGAAACGCGACCCGTAGAAGCGAATCATTATTACGGGCTTTTTCGCCATATACATGGTGGTTGCGACCCAGTCGGGCTGTAAAGCCCTACCACCCCGCTTGCGCCATTGCCTCGTTCGTTATTCAGCAGGGTGCACCACGTGCAGGTGAGGTTGGCTTGGGTGTCTCAAGTCTTTTGATGTTATTCGACACCCCTTACACCCCAAATTAAATACGTATCGAATACTTGCTTTGAAAAGGTTACATTTTAAATGCACTGCGCTTGCTGAATGTTCGCGAACTTGCTCTTTTGTCTCGCTTTGGTTAGGCTTTTGAAAAAAAGATAATGCGAACTAGCCGCGGGCATTTAGTATGAAACCTTTTTAGAGCAAATATTTAATACTTATTTAACTTTTTTGTAATAAAGCTGTTGGTCCTTATATTGTAAAATTACAAAACGCTATAATTATTAGAAACACTATGCATCAAGCAATGTGTGTTTCCTTGTTCCTAGAGAACTGGGGTAAGCAGTGTAGGGTTCATATTTTTACCTCTATAAATGAAATATATGGACCGTTTATTTTGAAAGTGGTGTAAGTCCATTTTTGAGAAAAATGAGCTATCACGTAATTAATGCTTAATTTAATGTAAAGTCCGTGTTTAATTTCTCAAAAAAATCCCATGTTTTGTACAACTTAAAATCGGTCGGTAAATGAAATTGTATAATCATCGATTATGAAAGTGGTGTAAGTCCAATTGACAGAGGTAGGTGTCATAGCAGGTGGATGCCGATCAGTGTTTTGTTATTTCTCATTTATTTTATACTAGCTGTGTCCCGCGGTTTCACCCGCGGACGATTTGCGTTGTTTCCCCTCCGTGTTTACACTACTCGTAAGTTAAAAGATAGATATTAAAAAATTAGAGAAATGTATTAGAAAATTTACAGCGCATAACCTGTGAGAAAAAAATAAATACGACAAGGCTATATAACTCCGTATCTTTGCCCGTATTTTGGCGAATTAAAAAAACAATAAAAACAACAGTAGCGCCATGTTTTATATGTTATATAATAATATATATCTGTTAATATGTACGTGTGGGACGAAACCATTGCTTCTAGGGGATCGCAAGAGGTGGCTTCATGCTGTTTGAAGCACTTAGAAAATGTAACGACCCAAAGCCATGTTATTGCCTACAGTGACATGTGTACTGGGCAAAATCGAAATTTACAAATGGCATTGATGTGGTTGAAGGTTGTCCAGTAGGAAAACAGCATTGAGATGATTGACCACAAATTTTTACTCTCGGGGCGTTCATACCTTCAGAACGATGCAGATTTTGGCATCATAGAAATGGCATTGAGAAAAATAAATTTTGTGTACACACCACAAGATTACTATAATGTAATAGCGCAATGCAGAAAACAGGATAAATTCATTTTATATGAAATAAAACGGGAGAATTTCATTTCAACCAAAAATCTTCAAAATGCAATTAAAAAACAGATTTAAAAAAATACTAATGGGGAATAGGTCAATTGATTGCAAATATATTGGTTGAGGTTCCTCAAACTTGCACCATATACCATTTTTTTATAAAACAACGATGACGGACGCAGAATTTAAAATTATCAATTTATTACCTCTATGTCCTGGAAAACCGTTAAAATTTGAAAAAATCGCCCTGGAGCCATTGTACCAAAATGCCAGACCTATTACGTACGAAAAATATAAAGACATGAAGCAGCTACTACCCTATATACCTCCGGTGCATCATGCATATTTTGAAACACTACCATATGCACAGAATAAGTAAATTCTTGTAATCAGTATCTTGTAATGACAATGTAATTGCCGTCTAAAATAAAATTTTATGTGTAGTTATGCGTGTTTGTAAACAAAATTATATTAAAATGAAGTATATTTTAAGCGATATTTGATTTTTCTAAATTGAAATTAAACGATTTTTACAATTGTCTAATTTTGAAAGTGGTGTAAGTCCATTTGCAGCACATAAATATGTGTTATCGTAGTCTAATTAGCCAAAAACAAATTTATATAAACAAATTAAATGTTGATAAAACAATAGAAATAATGCCAGACCTCATATGATTGCTTGTATTTTTAAATCAACAAATATAGTAACCTTTAATTTTCTCGAAACAAAAGAAAATGAACTTACACCACTTTCAAAATAAACGGTCCATATATCAATAAGGTGATAGTTGATACAGACAAATTCACAGGTATCAGCTGGTTGTAGAATATATTCAAGGAGTATAGTATCCTTGTAGAAGAATATAACAAGAATACTCGTACAGATTTCAAACATTTTCGTGAGCTTATTATTTTGAAACTGTAGATATAGCTTGTATTGTCTAATTCTTAGTTTACATTTACTAGAATAGTTATCTAGATATATAAAAATACAATGTCATTATGTTTTGATTACACGTTAAATGATTGTCAATGTTGACTATTGTCATTCATTGTAAGTATTAGCAGTTTAAAACAGATGGCGCTTTCTCGACATAAAACTGTAGGACCAACTTTTATATATATCTCACAGATGTCGCCACATTTCAATTTTGAATTTCTTTCTCTACTTCAATCTATATTATGTTGCACACGTTTGATTCAATACAGTTAGTATTTATTACAAGATTATGAGTTAAAAAATAAGGATGAAAAATAATTTTAATTCCAATTACAGATTATGCAATCTTCCAATGAAAGATTATGATCCAGTGCTTAATAAGAAATATCTTTTGGAATGTATAAAATGGATTTTAAGTTGCTGGGACATGATGGTTAAAGATCAAAATGTTGATAAAGTGGAGGAATTATCCAAATTCCTAACTAACCTCAAAATAAAAAATACAAGCAATGATTTGCCATGCGATCGAATATTAATGGAGAGTTTATACATCATGTGTAATTTGGACTATACTCAACCATTGATCCGATATATAAGTTTACCAAAATATTTAAAAAGGTAAGTACAGTTCTTATTTACATTGTTTAAACAATTGTACACTATATCATTTCGATGCATCTCTTGAGATTTAGTCAGTATCAGCATTGTGTGAATAATAGCTGAATACATTATTAACCTTCGTTAGAGTTATACTGTTATAACCATTTGAAATGTTGATCGCTACAAGTATCATAATGACCTGTGTTATCAAAATAATTTAAAAAGTTAGAAAGAACAATAGAAAAAGCCTATAGTAAAAAAGTAGCCAAAAACGTGCTGTCATTCTTTATTTCGAATGCTTCAAAAAGAAAATTTCTAATATGTGCATATTATAATTCTATATCATGTATAAATAATACTATTTTTATGTTTAATATTGCGTATAGTGGAGATATCCACACCTTAAATTAACGGTTGTAACAAAAAAAAAAGACATTTGTGTATAATGTATAGTATATATAACTTATACCACTCTGATTATAATTATAATCCTTTTGTAGAGTTCATGTATTTGTAAGTGTAGTTCTTGTGTTTTCTTTGATATCCATAATAGGACTGTCATTAGTCACCCTGGAGCCCTATTTTATATATTTTAAAGGGGAGTGGAAGTATCTAGAAAGTACCACTTATAATTTGCTTTATAAAAGTAATATGTATTAAAGGAAAGTTTGAAGCGCCTTATATTTGAACTCCTTTGTTTACAATGCTTGGAAAGATAACATTTTGATATATAAGCGTTCCCACGCATTGATAGGTCACCATGCTATTTTATCTGTTCTTATGATGTTATTTCTGATGTCTGTTGGAAATTCTAGTTTGTTTCAAATAATTTGTCAGTTTTCGGAAATAATGTATAATTTTGTATTGATATTAAGAATATTGAATATAGTTGTTGTTTTATTTTTTAAGCAATCCAACATTACACTCAGCGTATAAGGTTGCAATAGCAAATTGGAAACAAAATTACATACGAGTTGGTAAGGCGTTGGATACATCGTGCCCGCTCAGCTACTGCGCATTTTACTCACAACTGCCAGAGTTACAAAGGTAAAGTATTAAACTTAATTTAGATATTTCAGTAGAGACTTGAGTGGCAAGCCTGAAAAACTGCCCCTGGTTCATTGGACCACAACAATATCAATAAAATCGAAATAAAAAGTACGATACGTACGCTCGATAGCAGTTATACTTCTTTGTCATTAATATAAAAATAAGAATTTATACATTTTAAAATTAGTTACAATTTCCAAAGAGAGTGTTAAATACTATGTGTTAACAAAATGGCGTACGCATCTTCCATTTTACCTTGAATGATTCTTAATAGAATATAAAAAAGACAACATTTTACGAATTCAACCAAGATATGTTATTTTAACATATATATAAGGGGTGTCGAGTAACATCTTAAGACTTGAGACACCCAAGCCAACCTCACCTGCACGTGTGCACCTTGCTGATCAACGAACAAGGTAATGGCGAAAGCGGGGTGGTAGGGTTTTACAACTCCACTCGGTCGCAACCACCATGTACATGGCGAAAAAGCCCGTCATACTGACTCGCTTTTGCGCGTCGCGTTTCGGGATCAGCCTGTGCATATCCAGTACCGGGTGACTTTCGTCATTATGGCCGGCATGACAACGGCGACCGACGATGGATAATCTGTCTCTCGGTGGTTGCCGATGTTTTTGGATTGAACTATGCTTAACATCAGGCATAGTGCAGTAACTATGTTGTGCTTCAATAAAAAAAAAACGGATTCTAATTAATTAACAGAATATACAATATTGAAGTATTAATATTTATAACATTTACAGGCAAACATTGATAATATTAAGTCATGCCTACAACAACAAACGCTTGTCTGTGCCCTGCGAGAAGTTGAAAGAGTGGTTACATCTGTCCAGCTGTGATGAAGTCAGGCAAATCTGTAAACACTATGGATTGGAAATTGTTGGAAATGATGTTAGATTTACCAAAGCAGATTTTAATCATGATGTACCTGTAGTAAGTAATAATTTTTGATTATTTTGTCGGACCCATTATAACTGTTCCATTCAAATACATTTTCTTTAAGAGAATATTCTATTCCATAAATTGTTTTTAATTTGAATGATTTCTCCAATACAATCATAAATATCGCAATTTAACCTGTGGATAATCTATGGGGTTGTACAAATATATATATATATATATGAACAAGATGAATAAATAGTATAACTTACAAATATACCTATTGCACATATAATTATACTTAGGATTTTTTTACATAATTATCACACATTACCTGATGAAAAGTATGGATTCAAAGTTTTTTTAGGGCATACAATATGTGCGCAATTGCCTCATCCAAAAATGAATGATAGACCAGACAAAAGGAACTATAAAATTACCATTTAATGTTATTGTCTATTCTAATTTATTATAACTGACTGGCGCTGTAAAATATTTGGCCAGTGTTAAAAATATATCTCAATGAAAAAATAATATAGACTGCATATAAATGAAAATGAAAATTAATATTTTAAGTAAGATTTTTTTCTTCGCAGCACCAATTGGAGCCGAGGAATCTCCTAGAAAAATTGGATTTAAGCATAGACAATATCTTCTGGTATAGAACTGATTAACTCTGATATATTTTTACAAATATTATTCACTTGATCTCATCAACGGTACTGGCATATTTTGCTATATTTTCTACACAAAAAAAAAAAAACTATTTTTACAATCATCTTATATCTATTTTATAGAATTTACACCAATAGAACAATCTCGAATGATGCGTTGAATATGTATTTTTTTAAAGAACCTAAATATGATCATTGCAATTGTAAGATTAATGATTTTAAACTATGAGAGAAAGCTCGTTTTTATGACAATTTTATAGTATCTTTAAATGTTATAAAATTACATATGTTTTTTATTATAAATGTATTATGAGAGTATATGTTTATTATTATGAAATTAATGCCAAAAAAAATAAACAATAAAAAAACGAATTTATAAAGTAATCCTTTATTTGTTTTATTTACATAAGAATTCACCTAATTACGAGATAATTACATTTTCACAACAAAAAATTCTATAATATCAAATTAGATGCACGGCTCCAGAACGACTATATATATTGCACGCACAAAAAATAGTTCACATGAAAGCTACTCTAATAGGCTATTTTGAAAATATCACACTGACTCTGGTTGTAGTCCGGTGAAGCTGTTACGGCCTTGCTAGGCCAAAAGGGTAACCAATTCAAGAAAAAAAAAATGGCTCTGGGATCTTTTTTCTCAGAGTGATTTTTGCAATATTATCGGACCCCGTCCCCAAATTTTGCATATTTAACAAGAACAAATCTATAAATGAAAAATTCATATATTACTCAAAATTCCTATAATTTGCTTTTGGGAAATCCGTACTTTAGGACGGACATTGTAATGCTAGACCCGTACCTGCGTGATGACGCTTTAGCTATTTGTCGCGTTAAAGACTAACCTCAAAAATAATTCTCATAAAGATGCAGAATAAAATTAGCCCACCTTTGAGATTTTAATAACAACTCGACTTTAACATTTTTGAGTTCCTGTGATGTGTGTGAGAACTGCATGCTAACGCAGTCCGACAGTTCGTAACGCAAGACGATAATGTATTCCCACCATTAAATATATTGCGATCATACACAAAACTTCGTGGCGACACACGCTAGTATGGGAGTAGCATAAGAGTGAAAAATTACTATAGAATTTTTTTATCACAATACTAATTGTTATACACACTGAATGTTTAAACAGTTGCAATATTTCTACATGATACTCTGCACTCGGTTCTCGTTCTGAATCTATTAAAAAAATAGGTGCTAAATATTTGACCTAATTGTCTACAAAATTATACTCAAACCTCTACTCGTCTATGTGAAAGCACAGAGTCAATGACCGCCGTCGGCTGAAGTGAAAGACCAAGTAACAAAGGATAATTTTTCGAAACATGAACAAAACAAAAGGGTTAGTGACCGTTCTATTATGGAAAGTTATTAACTCCGTGTCGCCCCTCACAGCTTTCGGCACCGATCATTGCATCTATACTTATGAAAGTCTTAAAACAAACTTTAATTTCGATTTTCTTTGTTATTTATTAGTATTTGTTTTGATATTATTACTTATTTTTATTTGATATACTGCAAGTGTTTAACCATTCACCTGGTATAACCCATAACATACATGGATTGGAGACAATACTGGTGATATATTCAACTCTATTTTTATTTATGTAAGGTTCACCAAACTCTGAAATAAATATCTAGAGTTTTTAATCACGTCCACTTGCTAGTTTTACTGCAGTAGTTAGAATACCCGGAGCACATACAAATGATCACATAGTAAATTATTCGGTAAATCCGAACACAGATTGCCTTAAAGTTGCAGACGATCTAGGAACCACCACACAAATCAACCAGCTAATAAATAATAATTCATACAACAATAAATTACATTACATTATTTTTAATATCCGTTTTGTCGAGTATGCTCCACCTATATTTTTTTAAATTACATTGAGCTCTGAGAACTTTGTTATTAAAGCCAGTTTCAAATGAATAGTATTAAAATGAGAATCATTTAATCTCATTAACGTTCTAATCTCATAGCGCTATATTTATATGTTACCAGTAGAGTGCATAAGCAGTAATTCTACATTTCTTCAAATTGAATACAGATTTAAAAGATCGAAAATGGTATAATTTCCCATTTCACTTGGTTTAAAATACGATAATGAGTATTATAAACCCTATCACTTTTAACAAACATGACTATCGAGTTTTAGCGGCAACACATCGACTCATGTATCAGAGCTAAACGCCAATCAAATAAGTATTATCACAGATTAAACTAACATAAGAGAGGATAACATATTCGACAAGACAGACTACAAGCGACCGGTAACAAATTCGTTTAAATGAATAAGAAATCGACAACCGCGTGCTATCTCTATAATGTACAAAAACAATTTTAAATCAACTATTTTTTTAAACAAAAACCGGTGATCGGTTTATGATTACTTAAAAAAAACCGTCAATTATATCGATTAATTTCATTTATCGCTAATTAAGGACATCACTATTACACACGGAACATATATTCGACTTTGATTATGAATTTAACTGGGTAAATAAGATTTACTTATATATCTTAGTTTCATATACAAAAAGATTTCATTCAATATTACATTTAATCGTATGTAATTACGATAACTATGGGTCGATAAAAGATTGAATATCGTAAAATGTCGATAACAAAACCATATGACTGAAGACATGGTACTATGCACTGTTGTTTATATATACAAATAATATGATAGCACCGAACATGTGTTACGAATATGTAAAACGATTGTAGGTACAGAAATAAAAAAAAAAGCTATAACAACTTTCAAAGTCATAACATTTTTAGACGAATGTCCAAGCTTGATATACATAGTTAAACAAAACGTTTAAATAATAACAAGTTACTAATTTACAATATAAACCACCGACCGTTGAACGAATATCCTGTAATCGATATTTACGTATGTTTATTCATCTCAATTATATTGAAAGATAAATAAAAAACTGTCAATAAACCTTCCTTAGAAAAATATCAATAATTTTGTTTCAGCAAATAGCAAAAAGTACGCTTGGGATATATCAAAATTTTCAATTAATAACATATCACAAAATGATTCCCTCATTCTGTATTTATTCGTCGAAAAACAGAATTTGTACATCTGTACAATATTATCTCCAGAAGAATTGTTCTTGAAAATTGGAATACAATATAATTCAAAAGAACTGCATATGTTAACTGGTAAATCTTTATTTGCAGTACAACTGTTTGTAAACTAGTATACCAATATTGCTAGAAAAATTATAATTGTAAATTGGAATACTATTATTTTCAGAGAAACTACATCTGACCACTGGTAAAAAATTACATCCAAGAAAATTGATATACTAGTAGATTCAGGAGATTTGTATTTGTAAATTGGAATACTATTATTTTCAGATAAATTACAATTGTAAATTGGTATGTCATTATTTCCAGAAGACAAAATTTGTAAATTGGTATCTTGACCAAAATGACGATTAGTCGACTTCAGCTTATTCGGGGTTATCTTTACGATTTATATTAATGGATAAACATTCATATAGCTGAAAATATCAATTACAGTATATTTTATAATCAATGGTAGAATAGAGGTATATCATTTAACATTAATTATACAGACGTGAATTGCGATAGCATCTCGACCGCTTGTCGGATACCACTTTGTACTACGATCGGCCGTAACAGTCGATAGAAACGATAACCGATAGTTTTACTTAAATGAGAAATAGAGTACAAATTAGTAATTTTAAATAACATTCATACAACAAAGAACGAATCCTAGTAATTATCACTAGTTTACACAAAGACAGTGTAATGGTTCAGGCATTTTTTCTCTGATAAATATAATTATATAAACAATTTCAAGGACTATCGATAATTTATAATAGCACTATCGATATTTCAAACCGATATATAAAATAATCGATTCAATGCGATAGTATAACAATAACTTATTTTAATTTACACAACAAGCAACTGCAACATATTTCTGTACATGTGTACACGATTATTAAAAAACTATTCCAGCAATATACAAGGAATAAATTTACAATGAATTCATTGTACATCCAGACCCGATATAATTCACTTAAAATCGATACTCGTCAAAATCGACTGTCAAAGCCGAAATAAAACTGGGTAATATCGATAAATCGACTGTGTAAATTAACGGAGTACTCGTTGCTTGTGGACCGGAGAATTGAAACTTAACTCCCGTTGGTCTTGTACCTTGAATGGTAAGGGTTAAGATGTTTTAGGGTTTCGCCATAACCTGCTGTTAAGTGGTGTGTCTAAGTTATGTAGTCTAAGAGGGTAACCATATTACATCTATAGGGGGACTAGCTTTCAAACGCAGCTGGCGGAATACTTTTGGGGTGTAAGGAGTGTCGAATAACATAAAACTTGGGACACCCAAGCCAATCTCACCTGCACGTGGTGCACCCTTTTTTTTTATTAACGTGGGGAAATCCCTAACGGATACGCTACCCTCCCGGGGGAGAGGGTAGGTTATGTCCGATTCGCACGGACTAAAACCCCACGGTGTACCGTCCGCCGCATTGGAGGGGCAGCCAGGGATCGAGCATGCTCACTGACCTGAAACTGCCCCTGACGTGGTGCACCCTGCTGAATAACGAAAGAGGCAATGGCGCAAGTGGGGTGGTAGGGTTTTACAGCCTGACTGAGTAGCAACCACCATGTATATGGCGAAAAAGCCTATAATAGTGATTCGCTTCTGCGGGTCGTGTTTCGAGATCAGCCTGTGCATGTCCAGCTTTTTCCAGGCCAGCATGATAGTGGCGACCGGCGATGGATAGTATGTCACTCGATGGTCACTATTGTTTTTGGATTGTACTATGCTTACTATCGGGCATAGTGCAGTCATTATGCGGTATTACAATAAAAAAAAACCAACAGGTGGTTGGCGACCGATTTTTAACTTGAAATTGGTATAACTAGCAAGGTGAATAAATAAAAATACTAACACCACCGGCCTATGATTTCATCACGATGTTTGCCTTCACTCATTCACAAGGATTCGAACCTAAGCCATCACAGCTTAACATGTTTAAATATTTTAAAAAAGTTACAATATTTTTTGAACAAAATCTTTATCTACATAGTATAATTTTTTTATCCAATTTATAAAAAACTGTCACCTCAATATTATATAATATAGACGATACTTTGTATACTGTATACATATATATGCTATTGTATATACAAGAGCAAAGTATGTTAGGAAAGTGTCACAGTTTTTTATAAATTAAGACGAGACGTAAAAGATTAAAAAAATTAAATTAATTATATGTACTAAATTACCTACCGGTCTTATGAATGCATTTCGTTTATTTGAGAAATAGTCGCATGTACTATGCAAAGTATTGTATAACTTAGATATTTTGACCGGACCGGAGCGTGTTTCTTAGAGTAATGTATAAGATACAAAGCTAATTTTTAATATGAATAGTTGCAAGTTGAAACTCACCAGTATCGAATTATATGTCCTAATGATTGTTCTTAAGAAAGGCGTCCTCGAAGAGCTCTAGCTCATGTGAGAGGTAGTTGGCCTTGTTCCGTAGCTTCTTAGCGGAACTGCTCGCCGAGTCCAGCATCTTGATGGCCTCACGTAACTCGCTCAGTTCCGAGTCCATATCGGTGGTGGCCTCGTCCACCAACCGGCACAGCCGAGCGAACATCGTCGACAGCTCTCTGGGAAATATTTCTTTTAATATATCATACTAGCCCCTGCCCGCGACTTCATCCGCGTAGTAAGTTACTTTGGACTACGTTAACACTTAACCTACCAGTAGCTGTCAAATTCACCGTTTTCAAACTTTTTATCCTATTTACACATTTTTTAATGTTATAATATTGTTATCAAACTATATGACAATTCTTAGGATATGCATATAATATTTTCTTCACTCTTTACTTTAAGTTATTTTTTTCTTTTTCCAAAAAAAAGTTGTTATGTGACCTACCTACCGCGGTCGTTCAATAAGACCGGCGGGAAAAACTGTTATAAAGTTATTTCAAAGTAAATTTTTTACGGTTATCTCAGAGTCGCTTATAGTTGAAAAGAGTAGATAACAATAATATTGATTACAATCTCAAGTAGTGCACTTCTAAAAAGGTTTTTTGCACTTTTTTTACCATTATTTATTTGAAGAAGAGAAGGTAAAGTATCTGTTGTAGATATTTACCCTAAAAATGTCAAAGCACTTGAAAATTACAAATTACCTAAAAAATATAACGGACATAGAAGAAGAATTTTCAGAAAATGATGAACAAGAAACTTTTGTAATTGAAAAAAAAAACATGGAAATAGATCAAGAACTATTTATCTTCTTATTCTTCATCTTCTTATTCTTCATCCGCATAGTAAGAGTTACTTTGGACTACGTTAAAACGCAGCGGAAGCTCACACCAGGAAGAAAAATCCCAAATTTGAAACATTTTTCATTAATGCTCCACTCCTATTTGGTGTTAGCGTGATGATATATAGCCTATAAACTTTCCCGATGAATGAGCTATATAACACTGAAATGTTTTTTCAAATCGGACCCGTAGCTCCTGAGATTACCCTCTACAATGTCACAAACTCACAATGTAACAAACTTTACCTCTTTAATCAATATTAATATAGAAATACAGATAACATATAATAGGTTAAAAACACTAAACAGATATGGGTCGTTCAAGTATTACATAAATAGATTTTTTTATAATTTGGGACAACCATAACTCTAGTCACCAAAGGCAAGCAATGCTCTCATATCCCCCTCCCTCCTATGTGTACGTAAAAATTCATATAAGTATTTTTAAATCAGCTCTGGTTAAAAAAAAAATATTGCTGAGGTAATAACCGTCCAGACCCCATCCCAACCCATCCCCTTTGTCATCAAAAATAAGCAAATCAAGGACATGCTGGTTTTACATTTTTCTATCAACAAATTAATTTAAAGCGCCATCTGTTCGAGACTAATGAAACTTACAATTATCAATATTGACAATCATTTACAATTATAAAATATTGAGCCCATTAATCGAAATATAAATTATTCTATCGGTCAATTTGAACACCAAATCATACATAAACGTTTCATGAAGATTGATTGAATAGTTTCGGAATTCATTGTGAACAAACATCGTAAAACTCAATTTTTACATGCTTATCAATTCTCTTGACGATTCTTCTCGTTGAGTGGATTGTTTTCCGAAGAAGTGGTTGTTTAATGTTAATAAGCGCTTATTCATAACTCGAATTGAATAAAGTATTTTTGATTGCCTTGTATTTTGCAGTGCTATTACAATACTAAATAAGTATAATATATGAGAGGGTGATAGTATGGAATATGTCAGAGCGAGACTCACTGCTGGACCTGGTGGCTGCAGTTGGCGGAGGTGAGATCCACGATGAGCCGGAGCTTTTTCCCGGCGTGCGTCACGTACTGCTTCTTGAAGAGTCGCTCTTGGGCCTTCGCCGTCCACGTGAGCCGCTCGTACGCGTACAGCGCACCGTACACCAGCCCCGTCACCGCCACTATGCGCCAACCCACCGTCTTCAGCAACTATTGTTTAGTTCCAACCAACCAATCAATTAACAACCAACGAATCAATCAATCAAATGAAAAAAAAATTATTCAGTTTAGGCCCTAATAAAACACTTATGAACGTCGAAAACTACCACCGGTTCGGAAAACAACACAGTCATCGAGACGAACCGGCAAGAAACTCGATCTGGTTTATCTTTTCGAACAAATATATATAGTATTTAGACTATATTACATAAATAATAGAAACGTTTTTAATGGATGCACAGAGATGAGTCAATTCCAGACATCACTATCGTTCACAATAACCAACTGATCAATCAACAACCAACCAACCAATCAATCAACAGCCAACCAAACATCGCAGTCTTTAACAAAATTGTTTAAAAGGTCTTTTAAAGGTGGTAGAGCCTTGGTAAAGCTATTACTGGTTTCAGCATAAATGGGTCGACCACCCTTTTACAGAAAACCGACGTGAAGTAACAGAGCTTGTATTGTTACGTTTCGGTCGGTCAGTGAGAGCACCGGAGGCCCATTTCCCCCACTCCCCTTCCCTCACTACCCCTCCCCGCCCCCATTACTCCCCAACACAAGCTGGCAACGCACTTGCGACTCCCCTGATTTAGCTAGTGTCTATGGACGACGGTGATCACTTAACGTCAGGTATCCCGCCTATTCGTTTGCTTCCTATGATAAAAAAAAGTCTCCATATAGGTATATTCAGGCCTTTTTGTCACTTCCTTTTCTGGGGCACGCTAATTATCGAAAATTGTAAGTCCATAATTTTTTTTCGACCTCTACTACAGAGACAAACCACTATGCGACGAGGTAACTGTCCAAGAAAGATAGATTAGATTCTGTATATGGATAACTTTGACCTATTAAAAAAATTAAAATATTTTGTAAAGGTCACTAAGACTGATTTTTTTTCAGACTCGTTAATTTATTTCAGTTGTTATGGCAATTTTTCGAGACTCCCTTTACGGGCACTGCGTGAGGTTCACTTTAGAAAAACTTCATTATCAAATAATTCCATTATTTTATTAAAGTATTTCCCATTTTTGTATATTTGCAGGTATTTTGTTTTTGTTAACTCTTTCAATTAAAAAGCTTAGTGTTGTCCAGCGGTGAGTGTTAGTGGCTGCAAAACAGTTATTAACTACAGCAGTCACTACCGCTCATGTAATTATAATACAGTTATCAAGTCTCATTTTAATATTTGGCATTTGTAAAAATTCTATATGTATAATTTGAATTTGTATATGTATAAATAAATAATTGTGCAAATGTCAAATCAAACATTTAAGACCAGAGTTCTCATGAGATCCGCATCACCCCATTGTTTAGGTATTTAATAGTCAAACTCATTTATTTGTGATGACAGTAAAATTCTAGAGACAAATTTAATGGAACATTTTATGAAGCGAAATTTTCTGATGAGAAAATAACGGAACCTACAACTCTTAACCAGTAACTTACCTACTTTGTGTTTCTATAGATACTTGAATTATTCTAAATCTATTTGTCCCAAATTAATGTTTTTTTTAATATTATTTTACTTTGTTTAAAGGGCCTCTATTCCACCGAACATACCAGCCCCATTGTTCCCCAATATTACTAGTTCTATCATTAGAATCGCTGATGAGATATCATTACCAGATCATATAGCTTCCTAGCTTCACCCGAACAGGGTTCAGCCAAGATGCTTTGACAAATACCTATATTCTGGCAACTACTTTTTATACTACTCATCAAAGCCTCTCTTTCAATACGGTTCTTAGCACACTCCATCATCAAGTGATGCATAACCTCAATTTTTCTGCATACATCACAGTTGGGAGATTCAGTTTTCCTCATTAGGTATGCAAAATTTCTCAATGGATAGTGCCCCGAATGGAGTCTTAAAACTGTCTTAACATATTGTCGATTTAGGTTACATTCATTAAACCACGGTATATGAAGAGGCTGACAGATACCATTTATCTATACAAATATTATAAAGAGGTAAAGTTTGTGAGTTTGTGACGTTGTAGGGGGTAATCTCAGGAACAACTGGTCCCATTTGAATAATAATTCTTTCAGTGTTATATAGCTCATTCTTCGAGAATGGTTATAGGCTATATATTATCACGCTAAGACCAAAAGAAGCGGAGCACAGATGAAAAATGTTTTAAAATCGGGATGTATTTTTCCTTTTGAGAACGCGAACGAAGTCGCGTGCAGAGGCTAGTTACTGAGTAATTTACTAGCAACCAAGTACATCTCATTTGACATATTTGACCATAGAATGTAAAAACATTCAAAAGGAAAAATTACACACATTCTATATCGATGAATATTTAAATTTATATACATATTTCAGTTATAGATGAATTTATTTTCATTTTTAATTAATTCTTTTTCTATTCTTTCTTTCTTTCTTAGATGTTTACCAATATTTAATTTTAGAAGTATACATACCAGTCCAGAGAGCAATAGGCCACCCATCGTGCCCTGAGAAGTGAGCGCACCCATCGCAAACCTGGATACCATACTCCACTCTTCCATGCTGAGGGGACCCAGCGTTGAGGGTCCGTTGGTGGTCCTGCCTCCCCGACTCACTTCCAACGAACTGGGAATTGTACTAACTGTCGGTGGTATCTGCAATAGATGTACATATTTATTTAAATTATACTATTACTAGCAGGCCCGCCGGACATTGTTCCGCTCCGATAATAAAATAAAAACTTGACAAGTTATATACTAGGGATGTGCCGACTATGACTTTGGCCGAATAGCCGATTAGTCGGCGGTAAAAAGCGAGTCGTAGCCTAAGTCGTAAACGCCGCACACTGGGCTGAAAATCGACTTTCATAGTCTTAGGGACTTTTATTTTTAAGTGTCGTTTTTTTTGCTTGTAATAGCTTCGGTATACTAATATTACACTCATATATTTACTTGAGATAATTTGGCTTTAAAACTGACAAGTTATATCTGATTTACGAAAATTTTGTATGAAGCTGAAATGAAAAACCTGGATATCTTTGAAAGCGCAAAGAAAACCATAGTACCCTTTTATATGGTCATAGTACTAATTATTTATGATTTTTTGACATACTCTATATCTCGGTCGCGACTGCGACTTTTTTTAAAAAAAGGTCAAACATTTTCTTTTATTCTTTTGTGACTTGGATAATTTTTAGTGTTAATTATAAGAGTTACTGTGTTATCAAATTGTATTATCATATCCTTTACTATTATTTTAAAATTAGAAATCAATTATTACATTCTTTTATTATTAAAAGATAAAACTTTTTATTGTATATTCAACATACAATTTAAACACATGTAAAGCTTAACTCAATAAGTTATAAGCTTGAAATTAATTCATGAAATGGCTTAAAATAATATGTTTAAACTAAGAAATAAAAAAGGTGGAACTGTGAAATAAGATCTCACTAATTAATCTCTGTACTCATATCAGTAAATGAGTTTAAAAAGTTACTTCTCAGACTTGTAAAATCTTTATTGAGTCGTCCTTTCGTATAGAGTAGTAGAAAATGATTTTACAATTTATTCTAAACTTTATAACCTATGTGCCTGTGCTCATAAATCGTAAAAATTATAAACTAAATTAGGTTTTGTGATGCTTAAAAATCAAAATAATCATCAGTTACAAAGCATAGTTTTGAGGATTCATAATTTGATTGAGCGACAGTCTTTCTAAGGAAGATAGTCTTACAATAAAGGAACTTTGTCCCAGATTCACTTGACTTTAGCAAAAGGTGATATAACTTAATAAGCGGAATACTGAGATTTTTAGACAAAATGACAAAAAATGAGTATAAGTTAATGTGAACTCACCAAATTGCATGCAAGTTGCTCACAAAAGGAACAAGAGAGAAATGATTTGATAATAAGACATGATTTAATTTCTCCATTATATTCAAGTTCACGTGAAAACGATGATATAAAACTATTAGAAGTCCTTTGAAGATCTTGTGGACAAACAAAAAAAGAAAATTATCCTAATGTATTAGCCTATTTACCTGCACAACTTTTTTGGGATATGATCATATCGTATATGTTATCGAATATATTTTCAAAAGTACAGAAGACGCTGCAAAACTTAATGAAAAGTTCAAGAAACCAGACCCTTTCGTAAGTTTTTCACTCGAAATAGCACTAGATCTGACTTCATCCTTAAAATTCTCTAAGCGACAATATATTCAATTGCGGTTAGACAGCCATTAGAGCTGGTGCTAAAGACAATTGTTCGTCTTTCTATAAGGTACAATAAGCCAAACATTGGTCAGATCAAATAACGCGCACTCGTTGGTCAGATCAAATAACGCGCTCTCACCGGTCAAATAAAATAGCGGGCGCTCATTGACCAAATAAAATAGCGGGCGCTCATTGACCAAATAAAATAGCGGGCGCTCATTGACCAAATAATATAGCGGGCGCTCATTGACCAAATAATATAGCGGGCGCTCATTGACCAAATAAATTAGCGCGCGCATCTCTCTTTCCTGTAACATATTTCCATCCCTTTTCCAAAATCGCTCCCACAAAATATACCCAGCAACTAAGTCATAATCATAGGAGTAGGAATAAAGGTGTTTTATTTTAATATTACCTGTGTGTACTGAGGGGGATTGTTGAGTGCGATCTTGTTGGTGTTCCTGCCCTGGAAGCGTTGTATGAGGGCGGTGATGCCGTACGAGAAGCGGAAGGAGAGGTCCTCCTGGAAGTCTGCGCAGAGGTTGTCGCAGTTGAGCCGGTAAAGCACCTCGAATGGCTGCTGGTGCGGGATTATGTAGTTCGCGGCGGCCGCGCGCTTATTCGCCGGCAGTATGTTGTACATGCGATCTGCAAGTATTACCCAAGAAGTTAAACCGCACTTTCGGTAAACTTATACGGCCCAACATCTCTCTACTCGTTCTCCGAGAGACTATTTTTGGAACGAAGTTCCTTATCGCGCGTTGTGAAAGGGGGCTAGGCGGAAAAAATTCTTACGAAAAGTTGTCACGACACTTTTTGCTATAGTAAGCTATTGTAAGCTGTGCGGCGTCGCATGTTTCTCTGTCTGTCTCTCTCTCTTATAGAAAGCAAGCCAGATATTTTCATTTCTATTTCGCATTGAACAGTGTGGTGTCGCGACGATTATTTTTGTTGAGTGTATACAGGTTTTTTGTAGATAAAAAATAATAATAATAATGATCCCAAACATATGTTTCCTACTTCAGTTACCACAAGCCAATTATTACGAAAATTGAGCCCGAAAACTGATTAAGTTTATATAACATTATATTTGTTAATAATAAAAAAAATATTATTATAACTTAAAAAAAATAAAATTTTATTACAATTCCTTCACTAATTAATCGAAAGGAACTTCGTTCCATCCGGTTGTCCCTTGACACCTCTCAAGTTTTTTATATATATCATAGAAGACAAATGAACACATGGGTCACTTAATGTTAAGTGATCACCACTGTCTATAGACACTAGCAACACCAGAGGAGTCACAAGTGCGTTGCCAACCTGTGTTGGTGGGGAAGGGAGGAGGAGAAGGCGGAGGGAGGAAAGGGAGAGAGGGAAATGGGTCCCCCGCGCTCTGACTAACCGAACGAAACGCTACAATGCAAGCACTTTTCATTCACTTCACATTTCTGTGAGAGGGTAGTACTACCACGGGCAAGACGACCCATTCATACTGAAACTAGATTAAACTTGTTAAAGAAAAAAGAAATAATGTTGTAAATTCATTCAGTAGTGTTAGTAAGTGGGAAAACTGCAATTCTTGAGTAGTCTTCTACCCAGAGTAGCAAGAGGGTCATTATGAGACTCCTATTCATTAAAACCCCACAATACAGTGTCTGATACCATAATAAAGGCATCATGAAACCGTGTGAGCAAAAACCCAACAGTAACACTTATTAACCAACTAACTGACGAGGATAGTTCTGTACAAGCCATCCTCACCATCTTCTGGATGAATGTAATAAGATGAACTCTGACCCATTTCCTTTAGTCTCAACTGGTTCTTCATTTGATTTGTTTCATTTTCATGTGAAATAGCTATTTACGTGCATTGGCAGTAAAACCGACTCTTATGCCGTCACGGCAAACGGCATGACGCTATCTTATGGCGTCTTAACACTCTTAGCTATTACTTTCGTCGTTTTTACCTGTATGAATGTGTACACTTGGTTGCTTCTTTGCCTGAGCTATGTATTATTACGATTATTGATATATAATTGATTATTATTACATATTAATTAATATATAATTACATATTACCGTACGAATAATACCAGAGATTATTTATCTAAGTATACTATACTATTTCATTTACTGATTTAAGATTAGAAACATGTTATATGTTTTAACTGTTTGAAAATATTTCTTTAATTTTGTAGTATACAAAGTATTTACAATAATAAGAAATATATACTAATTTTATTAAAGAGACTCGTACTCCTTTATTTTTTACTGTATGAATAGTATAGAGTCATACCGGCCATCTCCTTCTGTACTTGGTCCATCTCGTTGCCGATGTCGGAGGAGAGGCGTTTCTTGAGCCGGGAGCCGAGTCCGGCCTCGACGTGTCGGTGCAGCGCGCGCTTGTACTGCTCGAGGGCGGCGCGCTCCGGCTTGAACGGCACCTCGTACTCGTCCACCAACGCAGACAGACGACGTATCTCCTGACTCAACGTCAGCGACACCTGCCGTCAACACAACACTTCATCATTACCATTACCAAGTATGTTCCATTGAGCACTCATCGTCAGGGACACCCCT
>JACEII010000022.1:4918330-4934098 GCA_014332785.1 Antheraea mylitta | reverse complement strand
CCTCGCCTGTGTGGAACCTTGTGTAAAAAACAGATTGATAAAGTCATCTGCATGTATTAAGTCCATTTACTTATATACTTTTCTCTCGTAAGCGTAAGTACGCTGCGTCGTAAAATTCAAGGTTACAATAACTTTTGATAGAGTGGACCGATTTTAATGAAACAAAAAATATAAACATTCTCGAAGATATGCGATTATATTTTCCTTGATGTGGTTCTATTGGGAACCCAACAATTTAACGGTGATGCCTGTTCATACAAACAGTCAGATAGACATTTCTAAAAATGATTGAAATGTATTTCGTTATTTTCTTGACAACAGACATTTTCACAAAAATCGAAAAAGTACGGACACATTAGATTTACATGCTTATATGTATAGAAGATCAATTTTTCAATTTTATTTAGAAAGAAACATGGTAGCATAAAATTTATAGTCAATCAGTAATGCAGTGTGAATCAGTTAAGAAATACTTATACTTAGCCACGAATTGGAAACCATATAACTTGTTTTCATATTTTAGTACCCTATATAAATCTCCTGGTTGTCCTCCCCTAGAGTGGGGGCTGGTAAATTAATATGAAATAAGCAGTAACTACCTCCTATTTATTGCTAGGGATCAGGGGAGATTATTTTCTCTGATATTGGAGGACCCCTTTATCATTGAGTTTTGAATACTCAAAGGGGTACAGAAAACGTTATAGGTTCTTTTAATCTAGAAAAAACTACTGTTCAAAGGTAGGTCTTCAAAGAAAACCAAGTTTCCCATAAACAACGATAAACAAATACATAGTGAATACATTCCCCCACCCAATATGAATATGTTTTATCGTATTATATAATTTTGTAAATAATTAATTTTAATAGAATTTGTTTTTAAGTTGTTGACAATAACATTGCGTTTTAAATATTGACAATTTTTATCTGTGCTGCTATAAAATGGATTATTGAAAGAAGAATAATTCTGTCAGTTAGCTATTGGCTGAAATTGATGTAATTTTAAATACTATCGGATTCAATTTAATATAGTAAATAGACTTATTTTGGGCCTATATGTTGTTGTTTGTACCTACACCTGATATTTGTTTGTGCGAGATTTATGTATTTTACTTTGTAAATTATTTTTATTGCGTTTAGTATAATTATTTTAAGTGACTACACAGTGTTTAATAAATTTCAAAACAAAAATGTTGTACTACTATTTATAGTCCTGTGCCAGTTATGCTGAATAATAACGTTGGTGCGATTATTATGATAAAGTGATTGTACTAATGGCCCAGTGTTCGTTCTATTAACCAAGTACTAAGACACTATTGGTTCGTAGTAAATAACCTGTACTAAATTACCATTGGCTCTTTGATATTGACAGGTAACATTAAAAGCAACCAATGATTGCATATAGAATGTGATATGGCTGAGTGCCTTAATGATGGTCCATAAAAGATCTGGTTAAGGGCCGTAGACGGCCACCATCTTGTTAAAACACTGTAATGATCGCGAGAAACTGTTTTTTTTTCGGTCTGACTACGCTTTTTACCTAGCAAGGTCTTAACAACTTCACCAGACTACGTGCGAGGAACTGGTTTTTATCTACTCGACGATGGCAGTAATAATCCACTAGAGCAGTGTTTCCCAACCTCTTTAGGGTCACCCTAACATTTCTAAAATTTATATGGCCTGCCCAAACATAATTTTTAACCTTTAAAAATTATTTTATTCCCTTAAGAAATATAAATGATAAGTTTTTGGAAGAAATCACTATGAAATTGTTATCAAAACATCTTAAGTAAAATTTCAATACATAATGAAAAACTTACTTGACGAATCTAATTACCCAGTTGATATTTTGGTAACGTCAAACGAAATTATAACTAATTTACAGCATTTTTCTTTAAGAATTGCCTGTTTTGTTAAATTTGTCACCGATATCCAGCATTGCATTGAATTATTTAATGGGTTATCCCAAATCGAAAGGGTTAAAGTCGTGTCGAGTCCATTTTTAAATTGCTTCCCTGTGGGGCGTGGGCTCTGAGTTGGGAAACACTGCACTAGAGGATTGGTTGCAAAATGTATAATAAAAATTGAAATAAAACTCACTCATAGGCCTAAAGTTGTTTATACAGATTAATAAATTTTATGTAAAATAATTTCATGAATGTATAATAGTATGATATAAGACAATAAATTGATCTAATGTGTAATTCAGTATTTTTCTTCCGAGTCGACTGTCGAACCAGTCTGCTGGGATTGTGAACCCCACGAGTCCATCCCTGAGAACTGTTCCGATACATTATCCGTCTCTTGTACTCCTATTATGTAGCTCAGGAAATGATTGTACTCAATGTCCTGTGAAAGTATATACATATAAATAAAGATCAATTGCCGAATGTAAGCGCATCACTTGAGAATGGCTATATATAGTCTAATTGTTTTTTTTTCTATTCGTTTTATTTTTCAAGACCAATGATAAATTTAGATTTTTATGATTTGATTTAGATAGGGGATAGATATTCTTCACATATATAATCGTTTCTTAAATCAATCCGAATTGTGGTCTCTGAAATATATGAGATAATTTTCCTTACTTCCACCCTTGGTAAATAATACAAAGTTGATATTCATGCATATAAAGACACCTACCTCCGGTAAAAAACTAAAGTCGCCTTCCGCCATCACCGCTCTATCTTCAAATGTATGACCGTTCAGTATGGACAAAAGATACCTGGACAGTTCTCTAGGGAAACGTTCACCTGGACAAGCAAAATAATATATCCATAATTTTCTCTGGGTAAGTGCTATAGAGGTTAAACCCTTTACGAGAATGTCAAGACGGCTGGCCATGACTGGATATAAAAAGCCCAAAATAAGGAACGCTGGAAATTTTTGAAGGAAATCTTCATCCGAGAAAGGAAAATATAAAAAAGACTACCCAATAATTTATATGTTAGAATTAGAAAGCTAAGTAGGTTAAATTTAAGATAAGAATCTAAGCTGTGAACAAAAGAAAAAATTTTCCACGAAGTACAAGACTTTTTAATTTAATTATTTATTTTACTATTTTCTCTAATAATAAAGTTCAACGTAATTAGATTCGTCTCATTGATCGTTTATATTTTATCTTATTCATTTTTTTATTCTATGGAAAACAATCGGGTAAGATAATAGCACAATAAGATTATATAAAATTTTAAATAAGTTAACTCAGGAACACCAGGGGAGTCGCAAGTGCGTTGCTAGACTGAGTTTGGGAGGTAATTGGGGGAAAGGAGGAGGAGGGGAAGTGGACCTCTGACGCCCTCACTGACCGTATAAATCGAAACAAAACAAGCACTGTTAAGTACTTCGTTGGTGTTTCCGTGGGTCGGGTGGTAGTACCCCGGCCAAGCCGACCCATTCATGTCGATACCAATAATAGCTTCATCGTGGCTCTACCACTAACAAAATCATTTAGTGATATTTATAAAGTATAGTTTAGCTTGGAATTTACTAGAATAATGACGCAAAAAGACAAATATAGTTCGGCGAGATCTAAACAGCGGAGGCGAGAACTATGTCGAGTAAAATTTAACAACTTATAGAATATTAGTTAAAGAATATGATAGAAGTCATAAAAGTGAATTGTATACAGAGACGAAGTAAGATGTGGTAACAAAATAGATTTAGTAGTAAACACTTTTGTTGAATAAAAAAGAGCTCATACGCGGTAGAACTGAAACTTTAATTTTTAAAAGAATATGATATATCCAATATATTATGGAGATTGTAAACATTACTTTTCGATGATATTTTATAATATTTCAATATATACTAACAATGATAACATTGTTAATATACAAGTACCTGGGCGACCGAGCCTAGCTCGGTTCTTTAAAAAACATTTTTTATTGAAATCTTAGTAAAAAAAAAGTTTTCTATGAATTAAATCTAGCTAGATCAATTTATCATCCCCGAAACTACCTACATACTATATTTCACGGAAATAGATAACGTCATTTCCGAGATCATGAATATATACAAATATAAAAATATACAAGAATTGCTCGTTTAAAGGTATTAGATAGATTAGATAGATATTATGGAATCATTTTTAAAATTGCGTGATAGTCGCTACGATCTAATAGAAAATAATGTGGTATAGATTTAAACGTTTTTTCTCTCTCCCCCTCTCTTTGTATATATTTCGAGGATAGGGAAACTAGAAACGCATTATATTTCATTCTCTCACAGCCTAACCAATATACACATTTATGGCTATCTCTTATTCATTTCATAAACTACAATTGACACAGGCACAAAAGAAGTTGAACATCAAAAAATAAAGCGAGTAGCTTTGATAAAGTTACAATAGTCTTCTTTGGTCTTAACGGGGGTTTTGAGACGTGAATTTGGGACCTGAAAAATGCAAACCAACAATCTTTCACACAGCAATAAGTACCGTTTCAGACATGACATGACATGACATTAGATGTTTTGACATGACATGACATTAGATTTTTTAATAATTTACCATTATTCTTGAGTGTATTAACAAATTCCTCCCTAGGTATAAAGCAATTCTCGTTGTTCGCTACAGCAAAGTTACTGAAAGCATTCTTAAGTTTCTTGTGATTATAGCCAAAAGCTGGCCGATGATTCAAGTACAGTTTTACAAACTCTTCAAAGTCAACTTCCGTTACCGGCTCGCGGAGGTATACTTTATATTTCGCTTCTATTATTAGGTTTTCTACCTGAAATAAGAAGATATATTCGGCGTAATTACAAAAAAGTTGAATGCGTATTAAATAATTGCTTTAAAAAGGCTTTGTGCTAAATGCACCGGGCTCGCTTTAGGCAAGTTCGCGTTATTTTTTTTCGCAAGTTTAACCTAACCTAAACAAAGCGATACAAAAGAGCAAGAAGGCGAACATTCAGCGACCGCGGTGTATTTAAAACAACCTTTTTAAAGCAAGTATTCAATATGTATTTAACTTTTTTGTAATAACACCGTATATTTTTAATTACTTATTTTAGGGAGTTTTTTTCTACAGCCCAAATATACATTAATAACTAGCTTTGCCCGCGATTTCATCCGCGTGGAATGTGATGTACGAAACAGTGACTAATAGATCCATCTGATGGTAGAAATTCATTTAATTATTAAATTAGGCATTTAATATAGAGTTATTAGACTTTAAAAGGCTACCATTTTTATAATCTTTATAACGCATTTATTTTAATTTTTCTTGCTGTGAAGAAATGAGGCAAGCGTTAATCTGCATATTTTTTATCCTTCTGTATATCCGTGGTCCTAAATCTACGCTTAAACATGAGCGAGTAGTAAATATAATAAATAATACCTCATACTCCGAAGGAAAGAACCCGAGCGCCCGCATCAGATCTGGCAGCGAATCAATCGGTATGTAATCTTTAATATGTCTTATTGCTGGTGAAAAGGTGCCCTGACATAGAATCTGTATGTAGTAAAACAAATCTCTTATCTCTTGAAAGAGCCAGCCCGGACGACCATCCTCAATCAGACAGTAATATGGATCTAAGTCACCGCCGGCTTGCTTGGTTGTCGTGTCAACAGATCTGACCGAATAAAATTAATTGAATTTATTATCTGTGTATATAAAACATTTACTTACTGACTGACGGACTTTAGCGGGATCTTGGATGTCATGTAATGGATTTTATATCTTATTCATAATATAATTTACGTAATATAGTTCGGTTGTTGTGCACGAGTGAAGTGGATGGGAAATAATACCAAGGAGCATGGATTCTGACTTGCCCTAAATATTCCCAGGAAAGTTATAACAAGAAAGCCACCATCTTGTTAATTTATTGCAATGGTCGCAAGAACTATGTAATATTATCTATTTGACAATGGCACTAGTAATCTAGAAGATTCGTTACCAAAATAATTACTACATAGAGACATATATGTAAAATTATTATATTTATCTTAGGTAGTGTTGTAAAGTAAAAGATGTAACAGAATCGATACCTATAATTAGCAGCCCATTGGCACATACAGCTGTCTTTAGATCCGACAGTAAAGAGAGTACCACTGTCTTCACGAAAGCACATATCAACTATCTACAATCAGAGAAACTATAATTTATTCTTACTTAAGTACATTCTAAGGACACCATGTAATATGAAAGAGGCAGATTCCCAAAACTGGCCATTTGTAGATCATATTATGTAAAAAAAACAATGATTAATAAAGTCAACTGAATGTATTAAGTCCATTTACTTATCCACTTTTCTCTCGTACTTAAGTCGCATTGTCATTAAAATTATAATAACTTTTGATAGAGTGAACCGATGTTTTTGAAACCAAGACTAAATGTTACTCAAGGATATGGTTTAAGATTTTCTTCGATGACGTTTTATCAGGAATATAATACTTTAGCAGTGATGCGTGTTCATACAAGCAGATAGATATTCCACTACAAATTTTAATTTTTAATCTACGTACGGAATCCATATCATATAGGATCATTCAGATAATATTTAGAAGATTGAATCATTTTGAATTGAGCGATGAGTGTTGCCATATTGGCATTGGCTGCTCTGCTGAGCGCCTTTTACTATACCGCTAATCCGCGGCCTCGCACCGGCGGTAATGCGACATCGATTGACGGAATAAGAAATTTGAGGCAATGGAATAAAAAAAACTTTTTTCCGTAAATACTTTACATTCGATAGAACATATTTTTACCCGAACATCTATCGAATCAAGTACTGAAATCAAAACTGAAACGCCAAAAGTCTAACCTGTTTCGGATGACCTAGCAAACCAACATGCTTCCACGGGTTACCATCGAAAGGCATCTTCTGCAACCCAATCACGTTTTTTGTGGCGAAGAGTATATACTGCTGCTCCTCTTCACCCTCTTCAAACTTGGTAACCAACTTCATTCTGCGTACCGGGTGCTCATAGCGAGGACCCAAAACCGTTGATAGGGTCATTGTTGTCGAATAGTTCACAATTTTGTATTTGTGCTAAACAAAATTACCAGTTGAAGACCGTAATAAAATTAAAAGCTTGTTTAAGCATATTTGTTTGTAAAATGACATAAATTGTGATGTTTTAAAAAAAGATTTTATCAACGTTTCTTTGTCAATGAAATTAAGTATTACTGAAACCATAAAAATTAACGATATTAACTACATTAGTAGAGTTATGTTGCAGCCAATACCGCTCATCATCAGAATCATGCCATAAGGACTAAATCAATTTTTAAATGTTTGTAAAGTACTTTGAAGAAGGATATATTAAACAGCAGAAGTGCTGGATCTCTCCATGTAAAAAGAGGTTAGTGTTTTCGTGTGTATACATATATATATATTAGTTGTGTATTTGATTGGATGTACAAGGACCCCAATATTTTCTGGAGACCATGAGGATGAATACACAGTGTCAATGAGAAATTACACGTAATTTAAAAAATTCTTTCAGTTTCTACATAGGCAAGTGTAAAGATCCAATTCAGTATCTGTTCTTTCCATATCTAATGTGTATTTTACAAAGAATATAGAGACCAATATTATTTGGAGACGACCAAAATGTGTACAGTGTCAATGAGAAATTACTCCCAACGTATAAAAAATTTTTCAGTTTTCTCATAGGCAATTTGTTACTAGTTCTTTCCATATCTATAATTAAAATTCTGTTTCCAATCTGATGAAATTCAAATATAATATAATTAGTGGTACTCAGGAAAACTGCTTCAGAAGTGTATACTCACTTCATCAGTAGCTATAAGAACCATTGGTAAATTAGTTCTACAATTTTCAGTATCAATGCCTTTAGGTGTTGGCCAAGCGATAGTGCATAGAGGAATTGCAGTCTGATCTATTCTATCCAAACTGTAAATTTCTAAATGTTCTTCAGAACTCTTCCCAATGTCATACTCAACCATGATTCGATCTAACCCCAAGGATAAGAGTTTGTATTCTCCATCGTTGTTCTTCTCTGGCAGAAACAGGACAGACGTGATGTCCTTGTAATGTGATCGGTGTTTACCAAAAAACATCCAAGTGAATTTCTTACAATTGTATTTATAGACGCATATCGTTCTACCAGCGTCCTGCGAAGAATTATATGTTCATTTATATTATTGTACTGTTTTACAGCATTTTTATTTATACAAATAAATAATACTCATGTATTTGTTTATAATATCAAAATAACATTATATGTACTGAATCTACACTCATCAAAGAAGTCTAAGCAACATGTACTAATTTAAATTTTAGGATGGTTCTTCACATTATAACGTTGTATTTTATTTTTAAAATAATATCTCTAGGGTTCTTTGATGTAAAAATAGCAGCTGTTATCTTTATAAGTTCTTTTAATAACAGAAATGGACAATATTAGAATATACTGTAGAAACTAAGATACATAAGAAACTAAACTTTTTTTTACAAAGTGAAATTTCTAATGAAAATGTATTTATTGTGAAAGAATAGAACAATTTAATACAAAGTATGGTCTCCTCTGCTATTTAGAACTTGTCGGCAACGATTATTCATTGAATTAATGAGACTGTTTATGTCATCTTGCGGTATTCGCTCCCAAAGGAATTGAAGCAAATCCTTTAGCTGTTGGGTTGTTGTCGCCCCGTCCAAGGCCTTCAAAACACGTCTCTGGTGCATGTCCCATGCGTGCTTGATGGGGTTGAGATCTGGCGATTGTGCAGGCCAGGGCAAAACCCGGATATTCTCCGTTGCAAAGTATTCACTGGTTCGCCGAGCTGTATGTGAACGCGCATTGTCATGCATTAACCTAAAATCGGAGCCAAAGGTTTGTGCAAATGGGTAGACATAAGGTCTGAGAATATCCTCAATGTAATTTTCAGCATTCATGTTTCCATTTACAAAAACGAGCTCAGTTCGCCTGTTCTTCATAATACCCGTCCATAACATAACTGTTGAGCCGCTGTATGGATGAACTTCCTGAACGCACCTGAGCCTTTCAGTATTTCCGGGCCGACGATACACTCGCACCCTTCTTGTATCAGGCTTAAACCCGAATCACGACTCATCGGAAAACATAATTTTATCCCATTGTTCCTTGGTCCATGTTATGCGTTCTCTACACCATTCATATCGACGAGCGCGATTCCCGTGACGTATCGGTGGGCACCTGATTGGGCGTCGAGGTCGTAGGCCGTACCCATGAAGTCGATTTCGCACAGTTCGAGGACTTACATCAACACCACTTGAAATTTGTAGCCTCAAACTTATCTCTCGAGCGGTTAACATCGGCTGGCGTCTTGCAGTCAGTTGTATGTACCGGTCTTGCCGAGTGGTTGTACTCCTTTTACGGCCTGGATGCTGTTCAGCAGGTTCTCCTGTATTATTGTAGCGCTGCCAAAGACGACAAATAACATTTCTATGAATGCCAAAATGTCGAGATACCTGAGATTGATTACTTCCCGCTTGCAACATCCCTACAGCTCTTTGCATTTCATCTGGCATCAAATGACGTCGCTTCATGATGTAAAGAATATCTAACAATTCAATTTTGTCGCTAACTTTATATAAATGGTTGGTAAAATTATAAAATCAAGAGTAAACGTAGCAATTAAAACGCACTTAAATTCAAACAAATTCGCAGTCATTTGAATTTTATGAAAAACAAAACATAATCAATTTTTTTTTACAACCAGCCAGTATGTCATCAACAACAAAAAAGTTTACTTACCTACGCACTTTGTTTGAGTAAATACTTAGAAATTAATTAATATAAATGGTACAATTTGTAATATCACGCATGTTGCTTAGACTTTTTTGATGTGTGTATATTAAATTCGATAAGGATCTTATAACAGAAAGCCATTTGTTTTGTCTGTATGTCTGTTTGTTCATGCTAAACTCCAAAACGGCCGATTCGAAAGATAGCTGATGTTATAAGGAGAAACTCAGGCTACTTTTATTTTTTTTGAAGCAGGGTTCCACCGAAACATAATAATCTAAAAAAGCAGTGAGTACTTCAAACACTAGTTAGACTAAAAAGATATTTTTTTGCTAGATTCCACGTGGTTGTAGCCACGGGTAATAGCTACTTTTATAATATTTGTAACCCATATTATTATATGGATTCTCTTTTACCTTTTTTTTAATTGTACCTACAGCAAATATTTTAGTATAAAGCCGATATTTTAAAATATATAAAATAGAACAATTAACACATAATAACAACATAATCTAGACCTTAAATTAACAGCATTAAGATCTAAAAAGTAAAATTCATGTAATAAAAGCATTAGTTATAAGCATCCGTAAGAATAGGTATAGCTTAATCTGATACCTCTAGAAGCAAGTGATTTCACAAAAGAGTCCAAATATGAATTCCCTATGCTACTATTTACGCTCCAAATGAAATTATCGCCAAAAATTAACACAAATCTTTGATGACATTTTCCCTGGGCAATTTTTAGCCATAATGACGTCAGTAAAGCTACGTATTTATAACTTTCTATTTTCCCAAACCTCTTTCCAACAATAGTTTTCTAATTCATAGAATTTGAAAATTTATCAAATGCTGTAAGAAAAATAATGCAAACTGAAAATTGCTTACGGCAAAAGCCAAGTTAAGCGAATCGCTGCTGTAATCGATCTCTTTAATGGCGTAATCGGTATCTTTTAAAGGTTTTTCAGTAATAACATCCAATGTAGTGGGATCTAGGAAAATAAGTTCACCTGTACTTAAGCCGCATGCCAAGTGTAATCCTAGAAAAATAAGACATCTCAGAAAAACAATTTAATCAATTGATCGTTACAAATCTCTACTCATAGGTCCTGCATGCACAGACGTTTTAGCAATAGGAGTATAAAAAACTAACATAAAATAAAGAACCGTTTTGTTTAATTTTTACTAATTTCTTTTTTTCGCAGTTGGGAAGAGCTCCTCTGATACCTTAACCTTACCTATATTGACATCATTTTTACAAAATGCCGCGTAAAATTGTACTAGTAAAAATAAGAGTATTACTGACGTAATTGCCAGTTTGCCTTCCCCGTCCCCCATGCAACAAACTCAATGGTGCCAAAATGGTCCAACCTCGGTGGCTAGGGCTGTTGCCTTTGGAATGCAACCCTTAATTACACAGGCTATTTCTCGTAATTTACGCTCTTTACGTCTGCAGTCTAAATCGTGTTCTAATTTTGATCATTGAACGACATTTTTTTTATACTTTGTAAGCTATAAGCGTTTGCCTAAATTCTCATTTATGTTAAATGGCGACGTGATCTAAGATAGTAAGCACCCACATCCACAGGAAGTCTGGCTCTCAAGTGCAGCTACCGCAAAACACCATCTGGTGATTGATAAATAACCAGACGTACTGAGTAAAAAATTGAGCTATTACGGGACGCCTGGCACATATGAAACATCAAACGTGTCCTGTATAAGTTACATACATAAAAGAATAGATTAAGACAGGGATCAGCTATAGCGTAATGAAAAGATAAAGCATTATAAATTTGTTTCATAAAATAATGAGTGTTTATTTTATTACATAATTATTCATTTTTATTCAATACAAACAAATTCAAGTAGACGCAGGCGCGGTGCCTTTGGCGGCATTTATTAAAGGACGTTACGTCGTCGACGCGTACCGCGTAGCACTAGTGGAACGAGTGGCCGACAAAACAATTTGAATCTTATGTTTACACAGGGTTGCAAATGTTTTTGAGTATATCGTTAATAGTAGTTAAGTTGGTGTTTTAGATCTCCACGCCAACAATCAGGTTTACCCTCCGCCTGTTTCACATCAAAATCCTTCCCACCATACTATGGCTTCATCACGATGTTTTCCTTCACCGAAAATCGGAACTCACTGGATACGAAACTGCGTCCATCGACGCGTTGTACGACACGCTATCAACTAAGCCATCATCGCTTCAAAACTATATTCTCTAAATAAGCACAGAACTATAAACCTGATGGTGAATATCTTAGACACGTCACCGAAATGAGCGGAATTGTTATTTCGCAGTTCACCTCGATTGAATCGCATTTCGGCGGAATTACTACTTTGTAATGGTCCCGGAGATCAATCCTCACGAATAGTTGTTGTTGATTGAAGTTATACATCTCCACCGTTCCATCCGCATAGCCAATCACCACAAACGGTCTGGGAGAATTCTAAATTAGTTAATTATATATTTTCACTACAAGGAAAATCGCATAAAGCAAAAGAGACTAATTTATTATATGAAAATGGCAGTTTGTGAATGTGATTTATATTTACAGCTATATCTTTTTCGTTATGCAATTTCGTTACATAAAATCCAAATCACACAGTCCGGAAAGAAGTTTTACTTTAAAAAAATTGAAAACACTTACTTTTCTGGATGAACAGTCAGGGTTAGAGCAGAAGCGATTTTAATATCTAATATTATTTCAATTTTTTCTGCAATAAAATCTACAAACCCAACACCTTGGTTATGTGTACCTGAGAACGGAACGCGTGATTAAGTTCAATGTAAGAATCTGCAAGTTGTTTACATAAGTTTTGTTTTCTGTGTGAAACATCTATAGCAGTGTCTCATACAAGGAAGCGTCGCCACGTTATATGATTTTAAAATTTACTATTTATTGAATATACATGCATATTGAATACGCAGTCATCTTTTATATTTGATTTTACCATATTTATTTCCTATGGTAAACTATCCTTAGATGCACATTAACTGTACAAAATTATTTTGATATTTCACATCTGTCAGACCTCCCGTACCGTCTCACAACTTTTTTTAATACTTTATAGGCGTTTGACCACAATGTCATCTGATGTTAAATAATGATCTGGTTAAAGATGGTAATTACACAAAACCTGGAGGACTGGCCTCAAGTGCAAATGCCAGAATACACTCGTAAGATGCTTGGCGACAGATCTTTAACTTGAGAGTGGTAGCTAGCCATGCAGACTTAGAAAAAACCCTAACACCATGTTATGTCATTAGGATGTTTTCCACCACCGAAAGGTCCGGCTCATATACAAAAGGATTCAAAACTACGGTGATCGAGGCGGTGTCTGAGCACGCTAATTACTAAGTCATCTCGTTTAAATTAGTATTTTTTGGTGACGAAGCTCTTTGGGCGACAAGAATGTTCAGTTTAGAGCATCTTCGAAAAGTAGCTGGTCTTTCATTGTTTTATAGGTTACACTCTGGGGAGTGTTTAGAGGAATTACACAATATAATTCCACCGTCTCCATTCCATCAGAGGACGACTAGACGCCGTGAGGGTGGACCTTACGTGATTGATACTCCCATAATTCGTACGAAGCGATTTGCTTGCACATTCGTTATACGTACGGCTAAGGAGTGGAATTCACTCCCGGCGCCTGTCTTCCCGTCATCTTATAACTTGGGAGTCTTCAAGATTAGAGTGAACAGGCATCTAGTGGGTAAGCGCG
Source organism: Antheraea mylitta (assembly GCA_014332785.1). NCBI lineage: Eukaryota > Metazoa > Arthropoda > Insecta > Lepidoptera > Saturniidae > Antheraea > Antheraea mylitta. The sequence goes on along the minus strand of JACEII010000022.1, from coordinate 4,920,674 downwards.
ATACATCTTCGGCCTCATTGTCGCTTACCATCAGGTGAGATTATGGCCAGATTATGACCTTTTGTACATAGAAAAAAAGTATTATAAAACTAAATAGGAGCATTTTCTTCAAGTAATCTCGAATATGAATCATTTATTTTTATATAATTCTTCATTCTGACCAAAGATTTCTATGGTTTATTACTCACAAACAATAAAATCGCGAACGAGGAAGGGTTTCCCGAAAGATGTCGCATCACTGGGCAATTTCTTCTTCAGTAATTTTTGGTGCATTAAACCTGTTTTAGGGTTAACGTTCAATTCTGCTTTTTCCCAACATGGACAAGGTTTGTTACCTGGATTAAAATCAAAAACCTATAAATCTTTTCACCGTATACCACCTGTAGCATGGCTTCCTGCTACCCTGGAGGACCCCGGAGGGTCTTCGAGAACTCAAATGTTTTCGTTCAGATCCAGCTAATAACATCAAAGATATAATGTACGTACCTCGTGATATTCTTTGTGTTGCAGCTGGCCGCTGAGCTTCCACGGATGTGTCTTTATGTGAAATTGTGATGATGATATTGTTGATGTGTCTGCTGATAGATTTGATATTCGTCTCGATACTTTGATGATTGATATGAGAATAATGTGTTTCGATTCTTTTGTTATTGTTTTTGTTGACGTTCCCGTGCATGAAAACTAAAAAGTTGGCGTCTCGATACAGTTTATTAACAAGATCTGAACGTCAACAATCGATTTAAACAAAAAGGTTTCTATTGTATGCATGGTAACGATACACCACCACAGTACCGTTTTATGTATTTGAATTAAAAATGTATGTTATAAACGAAGATATAGTTTTTTGGTAAGATGTAAAAACAGTTACACTTAGTACCAAAGTTTTTGTAACTTCTCGGTGACTTGTTAAAACTGATTCCTCTGACGCTGTCTATAGTGAAACCGTGCACCCAATACAATAGTTTCAACTGGTTGTCGTAGAATCTGATTTCGCCTTTGTTGTTACCGGTCACGATTACACTGCAATTAACATTTTAACAATTTTACAGCGTAATAAGCGTGGAGTAAAACCTGGAGATAAACATCCTAGGTTCAATTACAGATATCATAGCATATATGACACTTTACTCGCATCGGGGTGTGTAGGTCTGATATGTAAGCCGCGTGGTCTTACCCGCTAGGCTATCATAGAATAGCGAACCACTATAAGTTAATTTATATATAGACTATCAGTACCCTATTTGTAGACTCGTTAACTGCTGATCATGAATCAATAAGGAAACTAGAACCGATTACAAAACTTATATAGATGTTTACGTAAGCATATGGGGAGGATTAAGACCATTGCTTACTTTTGCTGACAAAGGGGAGGAAGCTGTCGGAAATTACAATAATTACGTGATGTTTAGAATTTTCATGAAACTAACCCATCAACACTTTTAATAACATTTATCTTATGCTTTTCTACTTTGAGAACTTTGATGAATTTTAAATGTTCATAATTTGAAGACTGCACTTCTTCCTGGTACTCTATAGTGTAGCCGTATACGAGCACCGCCCCACGGCTCGTCGCCACTAAAATCTGCGAACTGTGCTCGACGAAGGTATAACATGTTAATCTGCCGTGATTTGGACTAATCTTCTTTACAGGTTTCCGTATCTTGAGTCCGTAATCGTCGCTTTCTTTTAAGACGCCTCTCTCAACAATAAACAATTTCTGAAATATTTATAAATCATAAAAAGTATAGAACAATAACAATTTGGTGTCAAATTTCAATATAGTTTTGATGTCATAAGTCAATTATAGAGTAGATGAATATGTGAGCGATAGTAATGTCTGGAATTGACGCCTTTCTGTGCATTCACTGCAACCGATTATGACGTGTAATTTATTTTAATTATATATGTAAAATATATCCCGATTTATTGATATTCTTGCCGAATCTTCTCGATGATTGGGTTATAGTAGTTTTGATGTTCATATATGCCTTTTTAGGGTCTGTACTGTATTGTGAATATATATATGTATGTTAAAAAGATGAACTAGATCGAGTTTCTTGCCGGTTCTTCTCGATGACTGGGTAGTTTGTTTATCTGAATCAGTGGTACCTTTGACGTTCATAAACATCTTCTTAGGGCCTAAATTGAATAAAGTATTTCTGATTTTGATTTTGATAATAATAATAGAATTAGAATCCAACTACTCCGATATTTATTTGACAAATATGAGAAATACTGTGAGTTGTATATATTTAACACAAGTTGAGTGCTATTGTTTTTTATCATTGCTATATATTTGTATGTATGTGAGTATATCTATATATGTATGCTTGCGTGTCTGTAT
>JACEII010000022.1:4900311-4918320 GCA_014332785.1 Antheraea mylitta | reverse complement strand
GAGTATATCTATATATGTATGCTTGCGTGTCTGTATGTATGTGAGTACATTTCCGTTCTACATGTTTTCTTTTTCATATTCAGTATATTTTTAATTTATTCATTCTCTTAGCTTCTTTTAAAATTGCACTACCTATAGGATAACTTTTATTCTTGATAACAATACCGCCGGTTAGCTGGAAGAAAAATTCGCTGTGGCATAAGGCTCGCCAGTGTGCAAACTAAAAAGTGCAATAAAGCATTCATTCGTTCATTCATAATCAGTAGTACAACTTAGAAATAAATTAATTTGCTGCAAAGACGTGATCTAAAACTGTGCGAGCTAATGTTGATAACAAAATTTTTGTAAAATTATAAAATAAAATCAACAAAGAATTATGATAAATTATCACATAAACGGTAGAAATATTCTGAATAAATTATGCAAACAAAAGTAAAAACTAATGCTACTGAGGACAACTTTATTAGAATGCTCACACTAGATACACCCAGCCAAATATCGAGTTTTGTCATCAGGAGAAACTGTTCGGAGTTGTAAGGATTGAAACCCATATCGACGATAGCATCACGATGTATATCAGTTTCCAGCGTTACTGCGAAAAAGTCACATTAGAGGGCCTTTAAGAGTTGCATTTATAAGCGTTACTACGGAAATCAGCAACAAATCTACGTTTGTACGAGCAAAATTATTTATTATTTGCATATTTTAAAGGAAAAATTGCAGAACATAAGCTTGGAGAAACTAAAAATCCTTGTGATCACTGAAGGATTGCTATCAGGCCTACAGTGACGTTCTTATTTGAATATTGGTATGAACAAGTGTTCCCTGATCTATGTGAAAAAAATTATATGAGATCTACAGTTACGCAAAAACTGTTGGATAGATTTTGCTATCCATTTTTTTTAGTTTTATATCTTCGACAATTAGTCCTCATCTCAAAAACATAGTTAGGATGTTGTCTTAACTGTTACTTAGTTAGATATTAGCTTATGTTAGCTCCATCTACGGTAAAGTTATTAAAGTTTTCTTAAATTACGATTATTATAAGCACTATTCAGCAATGCGTGAAGTGGAGCCAACAGCATGCAGCATGCTTACACAAGCGACGGAAAGTAAACAAATAACATTCTACAGAGAATGTTTTTGTTTTCTGTTACATTTTTTCCTTTGCACATCAAAATTATACTATTGAGACAATAATCAATGCAGACAAAACTGAGTTGTTGTAGAAGTTGATTAACAAAATATTGTAAAGTTGGTTATATAGACATTAACATTACGATTTCTCTATATTTACCATGAGGTTCATCCTTTCCATAAGACCATATCCACCAATATAACGTCGTCTTCTCCCCATATCCTAGACTTAGGAGATATTTAGCATCACCGCTGATCACCACCTTAGCGATTTTCGTAGATCCGTGCGGTGAGAACAGCGTTTTCTGAGGGAAGCAGTCGGCACTGTCCCAAACAATAATTACATTTTCTGGGCCACAATCAGCGGTGACCAGCCATTTACCTTGTGCGTCTGATGATATACATGTTATCATGTGTCTCTGCAATGAAATATGTAAAATGTGATGGCTGCTTCGTTCTTACATTTAAAAAAGTCGTGGTTTTCTCATTGTTTTACCGGTGGAATATCAATTCGATGTATGCAGGTTTGGACCCCAGTGTGTACCTACCAACGAATGTTTGTGAATTCGCGTACATTTACTAATTTAAAATGGTACCACTACCAGCTTACAGTAAAGGAAAACATCATGAGGACGCTTGAATCTGAGAAATGTTCTTATAATCTTAGTACCAGTGTTGTGAGAAAACATTTGAAATCGTCAATATGTCGTGGGTTGGCGTAGTGCCTATATCCTTCCTTTGGGAAGAGACATATGATCCTGCAGTGGGTTCCTTACAAGCTGATGATGATATGAAATTATTGCTTTATAGGAAAAAACTAAGAGAAAAAAAAAATACATGAAAGCATATATTTAATCAATCGGAATATGTACCATTATTATCTTCACATTTTCGCCACTTTATAGATAGTTCATTAATTCTATTGCTAAAAAAAATTGCGGGAATAAGAATCAATAAAACATTTGAATGTGGTTTGGATTGCCAATTAAACTCTCTCCTAGCAGGAAACTGTCCAAATTTCCATTCAACACCTTCATATTGAAAACATGTCAGAAAGTGCTTACAGGTGTGTTCCAGAATATAATTTAAGAGCCAGTCTGACCCTAGCATTAGTATAAATGGCGGCATGTATTAATTTTCAATTTCTTTCTCGACTCGAGTTAATTTTATAGTGCACGTGTTTTATTCAATCCATCATGGCATGCATGGCTGAGCCACAGTAAAATAACTGTTTGTACTCACCACTTAATCATATCAAGCTAGTATAAAAGGTAACTCCAGGATTAAGGAACTTAACCCTTATTCTAATTGTGTATACGATTCCAAAATTACTTTTACGAAACATAAAAAACTTACCAACTTATTTTAGTTAATTCAGTACATTATTGAGTATTATGTTTTTTTTTCTGATATGACAATGTGATTAGACTTATTGAGACGCTATTTAAAGAAAGTAAGTCATCTCACGTGTCCCTGAAGTATTCTCATTTGATTTGTGGTCCAGTTGTATAGAACAGCGCAGTTAGAAGCCGCATAGAAGACCGTCGTGCTACCCTCTTCATTGAGATTGATCACGCCCACTTTATGATTGTAGCCGCGGATCCGTCTTAGATTCTAGATATGAAAGAATTTGAAATAACTTACATAGTTATTATCGACTGTGGAGCCATCAACTTACAACTTACAACTTCTTCGTTGTAATTCAATGGTAATTATATTAATGGATGGTGCAGCCGACAACACACTCAAATATATAGTTTCCCAAGATAGTACTGAGGTATAACAAAGAGTAAACGAGTGACCTCAGATCAATAATTCTGCTGTCTTTTATGAACTTTATTAAAATGATGAGGGGTATAGAATTATGAATGTATATGTAAACGTTGTCAATTCGAAAATGTTTTTTTACCAACACGACAAATATGATGAAACAACAATACCAAGATAACGAGCATACAAAAGGATAATTGATTAATTGCGTTACTTGGCGAAGTAATTTTTCGCGATTTGCAAAAATTCTTTGCAATCTACTTATATTTAAAACAGCTTATGGTCCAAATATTCTTCAGATTCGGATTCAGCAGATCGGAATACATGAAAATCATGCCAAGTCTACCACAAAAACATCCAATTTTCGCTATTTTTTAAAGTTTTTTGCAATTTACTCGAGATGTTGAGGATGTATTGCCCAAAATAACCTTAAATTCGGATTAAACGGGTCGAAATATGTATATATATATATATCCCGTCATCATTTTAAGTTCATAAAAGACAGCAGAATTATTGATCTGAGGTCACTCGTTTACTCTTTGTTATACCTCAGTACTATCTTGGGAAACTATATATTTGAGTGTGTTGTCGGTGTATGTATGTAGATGGCATCAAATTTACAAATCACTTCTTTTGTGTGCCGGTTGCTCATCGCCTATCAGGAATCGAAACTACAAACGGAATGACTATTCAAAGGTCATCTTGTCGAGATACGGCTTATACTGCCTACAGAGCTAACCCTAGTCTTATAAAAATATAATGAGTTACTATAAGGGACATAAAACGATTATATTATAATAAATAAGATGTAAATATGTATCTACATGATATTTTGACAAAACAAATGGCACGATAACGCACACATACGTAGAATAATAGTGTAACGCCACATTGTCTTAGATAAAATGAGAAAGTAAGATGACTTATTCTCCATATCAGTTGTGAAAAAGAGATAGTTATATGTCGCTTAGATACGGGTGGATTGACGAGGCGGTCGTCAAATATAAGCTATAATAGTTAATCAGCCAAGGTTTAACAAGGCGCTGTCCAAGCGTTTATAATATATCCACCTACAGCTTTTTAGTTATAAAATCATTGACGTATAAGCCAGTATCGTATGACTGTATCGTAGGAAAATACTTACAAACGGTGAAGGTTTATAATGGTAATCGTTGAATTCAGAATGTCTTCTCAGTTCCGACATAGATAAGCTATACAATCGTCTCATGTCCAACTCGCTTGTTCTCCCACGAACGTTTGGCAATGAATGAAACTTTTGCGAGCTTGTTTTCGCTTGCATTTCTATTAAAATAAATTATCCTCAAAACGATTGCGAAAATTAACACGTCTGTTATAATAATTGATCAAGATGACGTCTTAAACTTGTCAGAGATAGAGAAAAAAACTATTCCGTCGAGAAGGTATTTATAAGGAAAGAGAATGCGTTACAAATAATACTTACCTAATATTAAATTTGTGATAGTGATTTTCCTTTGCTTGTTATGCTTTTACACCTTTATTTGTGAACCATTAATTTCATACACATAATACATTTTCAATACATATACTACATACTAGCTGTGCTCGCGACTTCGTTCGTGGAACTTAATGTACAGAACAGTGATTAACCGTTTAATAAAGTTATTTGAATATATCAAGTTTATTTACTTAGATATCTACTTTTCTCTCGTACTTAAGTCACGTAGTTATATACATATATCATGATATAGCGTTCAGATATGTCATCTCCATACATTTTTCCGTTTTCTATTTGCGTTAGTGATTGTAGATAAGCAACTTGGTTAGGCCCCCAGGATTTTGGAAACTACATCGGCGATTTCCGTGAAACTTATTGTGTACGTGGTAAAACTTTTTAACTGACTTTTCAGGCAATGAAAAAATATAGCTAGAATATAAAGGTAAATTTCGCCGCCGCTGTCATAACAGAAATAGCTCAGATGGAAATCGGATGCTTCAAAAATCTGTCTAACTCCGGTTCAAATACGATATATATGTATATATATATTGATAAAAAATAATTAATTTTGTGAGACATCTACAAGTATTAGTTTTAGTTTAAACTAAAACTAAATGTTTTTTAAAGAACTGAGCTAGGCTCGGTCGTTCAGGTACTTTCAATTAATGGGTTTAAAATTGTAATAAATGATCGTATGAGTGTTTAAATGATACAGGCATATTGGAAGAAGATAAATAATACAAAACACGGCACCATCCGCAGAAGGTCGTTCACCAACATGAAGAGTCATCGATTCATTATCTCAAGTCAAAGGTCGACTTGGTTGATACACTGCGTCTGCAGACATAGTCATTCAGTTACGATGTACGGTAAACGTATATTATTTGTTTCCTCGTTATTCAGTTTAGTGGCTTGTCGAACTATATTTTTGGAGCTAAACACACCTAGCCCGGAAGAGGTCAGTGTTACTGCATATTACACATTATAAGCGGTTTTAAATTCGTTAGCTTATCTGGTCATTTGTGTCTCGAGTGTCTATTTTTATTTTAGCTTCGCGTTCCACTAAGCGTATAACTGTATGGCAAAGGCTTGTTTGTAGCTTAATTAATCTTTAGGAATCCTTACAAAGCTCTAATCCAAATTCGCCAGTCGTATAATTTAGAATTTAGCAAATATATATATTTTCAAATGTTCTTTTATGTAGCCACATTGACTTAGTGTTTATATATGTATACTAGCTTCTGCCCGCGACTTCGATCGTGTGGAATAGTTACTTTGAGCTAACTCTAACCTTAATTCGCGACTTCGTTTACATAGAAGGTGAAAATATTTTTAATTAGTACGTACATTAACCCTGATTTTGATACATTTTTTTTTTCGAAATGTCTACGCTATTGACCCAGCAAGGTCTTAACAGCTTCACCGGACTACTAAGGCGAGCGCTTAAGGCACTCAGCCGATTTTATTTTGGCAACCAGCTCAAGGGTGCACGGCACACCTCGGCTTGGCTGTTGCCTGTTGCATGCAAAAGCGCGACCTATCTTAGCTAACCTAGCTAACTATTCATATATGTATGAGTTGTTGAAACGTATATGTGTACCAAGCATACACGCCTCAACAACTCCTTCATATATTTATTAACGGAAAATTAAAAGTTTTTCAGTTCGATGAGGGAAAAAAGTAAACCCTTCCACTTTCATGTGTAAGCGTATAGGCGTGCACGTGTGTGGGGGTGATCGTGTAATGTTGTAGCAGTGATGTATATTTGTGTGTCACCGTATCGCGCAACCAACGCACTCAAGGGAGGGATCCGAGGGATCGAACCTATAGTTGATACATTTTTCATTGGTGCATCTATTGTTCTAGCGTGATGATATACCCTTCCTTGATAAAGGTGGTAGAGCTCCGCTGAAGCTATTTTTGGTTTCAGCATGAATGGGTCGGCTCCTCCGGGGTAGTACCACCCCTCTCACAGATAACCGACGTGAAATAACAGTGCTTGCATTGTTGTGTTTCGTTCGGCCAGTGAGAGAGTCGGAGGCCTACGTCCCTTCCTCTTTCCCTTTCCTTCCCCTCCCCCTTCTCCCATATACAGGCTGGCATCACACTTGCGACGTCCCTGATGTCGCTAGTGTCTATGGACGGTGGTGATCACTTAACATCACGTGACCCACCAGTTCGTTTGCCTCCTTTGATATAAAAAAAAGCTATCTAAGACTAAAATAATTTTTAAAACCGGATAAGCAAATAAACTCTTCAGCTTTATAATATTACTAGAGGGCCCGGCGGACATTGTCCTGCCTTGGTAATACAAAAGAAATCTAAAATTCAACCGCAGCTCCAGCTACCGGGTCCAATTGAAACTAAACCATTCTTGGATTCACTGGAATACGCATACAAAATTTCATCAAAATTGATCCAGGCTTTTAAGAAGAGTTCAGTGACATACACACGTTCAGAAGAAATATATATATAAAAAACTAAGCTTTGCCCGCGACTTCGTTCACGCGGTATAGTAAGATTTGGGCTAACGCTAACACGCTTCGCGTGTGAAACTCTCAAGAGGAGAAAAAGCCGATTTTGAAACATTTTTCATTGTGGTTCCACTTCTATTGGTCTTAGCGTAATAATATATAGCCTATAACCTTCCCCGATAAATGATCTATATAAAACTAAAAGAATTATTCAAATCGGACCAGTAGTTCCTGAGAACCTCTACAAAGTCACAAACTCACAAACTTTACCTCTTTATAATATTAGTATAGATTATATATATATATATTTTTTTTTTCATCCTTCTATATTTCTTCGATACGTTTGTATAATTTTTTCAACATATCAAATGCCATATTTTGTTTTTATTCCTTGTACATTTTATCGTTTGACTAAGATCTCATCTAACGTTGATTAACGACTTAGTCTAAGATTATTAACATGCTAAGCATAGAGGAAACTGGCTCTCAAATACAGCTTCTGGAACACCAACTGGTGCTTGACGAAGGATGTTCAACTTGAGGACGTTAGCGGCAAAGTTAGAAAAATCCCTAGCAACATTTTTACCATCATGATTTCACTCATGAACTCATACATTGAAAGTTCAGACTCAGGATTCGAACCTACGTAAGACGCAGCAAATACGTTATTAACTGAGCTATCGTTGCTCATGCAATTAAAGCTACACGAATATTAATAATCCGTAGTAAACAGTAACAGCTTTTTTTATTGTATTGTTAATTTTAAGCGTATAGTCTGGCCGCAACCGCCTTACCACGCCTTGTGTGTGCGCGGGGAGATGGAGAGTAGGAAAGAAAGAGCATGAACTCAAATGAGATTCGTAGTGTGAGACTGATCTTACGGTATCAAAGCACGATTTTTGAAGCTGTATATTTACGAGTATAGTTATATCCAATCTCTGTTTTTGTCCAATGTGATTTTAAGATAAGTACAAATAAAGAACGAATGTCAATGAACTGAATATTTAATTCTTATAGATATAAAATCTTAACGCATCGCGCAGGAGCCATTTTTAAATATTTTATCTGATGTGAATCTGATACTCAGACAAACATATAGATAGACATTGAAATGTATTATATAAATTATTTCTAGACTCTTGCAACATTTTTTTTTAACAATCTTAAAGTATAGACATGTTACATCTATATTTTTATTAGAAGTATGGATGTATATATAACTTAATTTTAAAAGAAATGTTAATTTATTTACGCATTCTCTTTCCTGACCCTACCCTTTCTCTGTATCAGAATTTTTGAAATGAAACTGCCGAAAAACAGAAAATGTTGTAATCTTTTTCTTGAATATGGGTATTTCCAGCAAGCATTCCTAAAAAGATATGGATATTTAAGTGAAGTAACTGTTGATCAAGATGGATCACCAACGTACACGGCTCAAGCCTTCTCAGAAGCCTTTAGGAAAATGCAAGAATTCGCCGGACTACCTCAAACCGGTGTTCTAGATGCTGGCACCAAACAGGTAATTTAAAATGTCGTTTTCAATTATTTTTCACTAACGAATTATTATGCACACTTCCCTAAATTAGATCACATATGCCCGTAAGAGTCATCATCTAATATGTGAGAGACTCAAGGAAGGACTATAGGCGTCTTCCCAAAGAAATGTATGAGCATAGCCACCATGATTGGTGATTTAAAAATCTAAGAAATCCACAGTTCTATATACTCTTACTTCTCAGATTTAGGTTAATTGTCACATAAAACGCTCTGCTTGTTCTACATTGATTTTTGAATAAGCTACAATGAAATGACTTATCATCCAAAATAATACTATATTATTCTGAACTGTTAACAATTTTATTAACAATAAGCAGAATTTTTGTAATTTAGGACTGCCCTCTCGTTGTATTTTGTACATAATTGGGTCAAATATTAAGCACCTATTGTTTTAATTGATTTAGAACGAGTATCAAGTACTGAGTATCCTGTAAAAATATTGCTAACGAGTAACCAGTACCCAGTAATAAGTATTTTAAAATCTGTTATAGTTGAATAAATAAATATTGTTGACATAATCACCACTCATACTTTACACCATTAGTTCCTATGTCATCAAAAATAAGCAAATCAAGCATTGACGGGGAGAGCATTAGTAAAATACTTAAATGAAAGAGAAGAAAGAAAGAAAGAAATACTTTATTGTTGGAACAAACATACACTTAAGTTGAATTAAACAAATTAGTTAAACACAAAAAATACATTTGAAAACTAAAAATAAATGTCCAACAATTGGCGAATCCATTCAGCAAAAATGTGCAATACCGTAGTACTGCAGCGCTGATTTTCGATGGGAGCCGATATGTTGATAAACGGACGTTCAGACGGTCATATTAATGTAAATATAAAATTAATAACGAACAAAAAAAGTAAAAATTACACTTAACATGTCACGGAAAGTCACACTAAAGAAGTATGGTTACTGTAATCACAAATGTAAGACTAAATAATACAGAATTAGTTTTAGAAGTAAAAAATACACACCAACAAAATGAGCGTACAATAGAACTGCCTGAATATATTATACGTCACTGTAATTACCGAGTTTGAATTTGCAATAGGTAGTGCTTATATAAGAGTTTAAAGCTAGTTTTACTCTGTTTGGATCGATATGGTGGTGGGATGTTGTTCCAACAACGAGTGGCGGCATATTTGAATGACCCTCTGAAAGCAGTAGTTCTATGGAAAGGTATCGATAATGGCTTAGTAATGGTGCGTGAACATGAAAAATATGTGTGATTATCATGTCTCCACTCTAACTTGGCATACAAATATTTTGGAATTTTGGTTCTTAAATGGCCCCCTTATTTCACAAATCTATTAATCCACAATCTTCTATATTCTCGAAGCTGTCTAATGACGCTAAATTCGTATTTTCATGGTCATAACTAATTGTTCGCAGCTGTTCAAGAAGAAGAGATGCGGAGTTAAAGATATTGAAAACAATTCTCAATTGACTAGAAACCGCAGGTATATACTGCAACAAGGATGGAAAAAGAGAACAATAACTTACAGGTAAATAATTGCTTGTCATTAACATCCTTGTCTTGTATAAGAAAAAAAGGGTGTATCAGTGTGTATACGAGGAGGGAGTGAAACTTATTTGATTTATATGTATTAAATATCTTCTATATATATATATATATATATATATATATATATATATATATATATATTATCACATGAAAACACAGTGTATCTAACAAGTAAGACACATTATTTAAATAAGATTATTTAGTGCGATTGCTAAGTCAATCTATTTTATTTAAAACATAAAAGATTTTAATATATATAGCACTACAAGATGGTGTTAGGTTAACTAATTACGTAATAACATAAGACAATGTCGCTCAGGTAGGGACTTAGTAGCCGACTTGGGTTTTCTCACAAGTTTTGTTTTTGATGGCATTCTATATTCTGATAACAACGATGTTTTTAAGCGATTTCGAAAAAGGAGGAGGTTCTATGTTCGGTTGTATGTATGTTAATCGATATCTCCGTCAATTGCGAACCGATTTTAATGATTATTTTTCAATGAACAGGATATTGAATGGCTCGAGTACACTTGATAAGTCTCGTGTCGAAGCCGTGATGGCTGAATGTGTTGCTATCTGGGCGCCGCACGGAGGCCTGCACTTCAAGAAGTTGGATGACGGTCGAGCAGACATAGAAGTATCTTTTGCCGCAAAAGACCATGGAGATGGGTGTGAATTCATCTTTTTTTTTTTCATTTTCTTCCTATTTTCTCAAACCATCATCTTTATTATCATAATCAAAAAAACTTTATCCAATTTTGATCCTGAGAAGGCGCTTATGAGTCAAACCTACCACCGGTTCGGTCAAACAACCCATTCATCGAAAAGAACCGAGAAGAAACTAGATCTGAATTATCTTTTCATGATATATATTCCTACAAAACATAGATAAGTTACATTTGTTTTTAGTGGATTCATATAACGGGGTATCATTTCCAGACGTCACCATCGTTCACGTATTGATCCACCCTATAATAATACCTTTTAGACATTAAAATCCACTTGCCGTGGTGCTTGAACTCACTATCCGTCAAATGGGTAATTTCCTTTGGGACATTGTTATAAAACTTAACACTATTATCTAAATAACTATGTTTAGTGTTAGTGAGCCTAATACATGGAATTATCAATTTGTTAATGTTAATATTATTATTATTTATATTCTTCTAGTATTTAAATTATGTTTGTCTTTAAATAAATCCAGCTTATCTATGTTTTTTGCAGACACATTAATTTATCAGGAATATATATAAGTATAAGAGTAGGTGGTAGAGCCACGCTGAAGCTATTATTAGTTTCAGTACGAATGGGTCGACTCGTCCGGGGTAGCACCACCCGACCCACAGAAAACCGACGTGAAGTAACAGTGCTTGCATTGTTGCGTTTCGTTCGGTCAGTGAGAACGCCGGAGACCCATCTCCCTTCCCCTCTCCTCTCCTTTCCCCTCTCCCTTTCTCTCCATTCCCTCAAACACAGGCTGACAACGCACTTGCGACTCCTCTGGGGTTGCTAGTGTCTATGGACGGCGGTGATCGCTTAACAACAGGTGACCCGCATATTCGTTTGCCGCCTATATATATTAAAAAAAGAATATATTGGGAAGGCAGAGCATCTTAATATTGAATTCATGTACTTTAATGATTCGCGTGGACCTATATTATAAATTGCCCGAACTTTCCGATTTTGTAGTAGGAATTTGTGTCCAGCTCAACTGCTGTCCCCCACAACAAAATACTATAAGACATTTGCTATGAAAATAAGCGAAATAGACCAACCTAGCACTGCCCTACAGATCACTTTAGAGTTTTTTAAGGACAAATATTTACAAGTTAATATTATTTTTATTTATTAGTTTCCCGTTCGATGGCCCGGGACATGTCGTGGCACACGCGTTCCCGCCGCCGCACGGGGCCATGCATTTTGACGACGACGAGATATGGGCCGATGGACCGCCCTCCGAAAACGAAGATGTGACTGACTTCTTCGCTGTGGCGGTGCACGAGATAGGGCACGCGCTCGGTCTCTCTCACTCGAACGTCAAATCTTCCGTTATGTACCCATATTACCAAGTACCGGTCGAGAAGCTTCATGCAGACGATATACTAGGAATGCAGGAGTTATATGGTAAGTATATTTTTGGAAAGAATTATCACAAATACTAAGTAACAAAACAATGATGATTGATTTTTCTCATCTGAGCTAACACTTTACCATGTTTATGTTAGATATTTGTTTCCTAAGAGCATTTTTATTAAACATAAGCCGGTAGTTAGTCATCTTCTTATGACATTATCATTACTCATAGGAGGCAAACGAACAAGTGGATCACCTGATGTTAAGTGATCACCAACGTCCATAGACAGCAGCAACACCAGAGGAGTCGCAAGTGCGTTGCCAGCCTGTGTTTGGAGGGGAGGAACAAGGTGGAGTGGGAAGGGGGAAGGGATTAGGGGAGGGGAGGTGGTTCTCCGATGCTCTCACTGACTGAACGAAACGCAACAATGCAATCGCTGTTACTTCACGTCGTTTTTCTATGAAAAGGTAGTACTACCCCGGGCGAGCTTCAGTGTGGCTCTACCACCTACTTAATTCTTCACTATCGAAAACAGATAAATTTTTGTGGACCCTCGCTTACGAATTATGAACCCCCATTTTTTTAGTACGCCAACGTAGACTCCTGTCAAATCACCCGTGGGCCCAAGGGAGCCCTCCTAGACCACATTGGGAACTAAAGAATTACATTATCATCAAGATCAAAGATATTTATATCTGTAATATAATTGATCAAGATCAATCCAATTGATTCAAGTAATAATAATAGATCTTTACCTATGAAATTGCCCTTCTGCAGTACTGGCCATTTCAAATCATAATAATTTTTGTTTGGCTAAGAATTCTAATTTCAAATTAATTTTATTTTAAAAACATGGAAATCTTTTTCCAAAGGTAGCCATTTGTTTATTGATTAGTGTTACATTTTCATCGCATTTCAATCTTTTTTGTCATTATGGATAGGTTAAAAATTCGAGTAATTATATGAGTACCGTCGTGGCAGCAAAGCGGCACATGAGGCACGCAACATCAATGACGTTTACGGAGCTAACACTATAAACCAACGCACCACCTGTTATTGGTTCTCTCGCTTCCGTTCTGGGAATTTCGACTTGAAAGATGAACCTCGCGGTCGTCCGAAGACTTTGGTTGACAATGACGAATTAAAGGCGATTGTGGAAGCTGATGATACACAGTATACGGCAGAATTAGCAGTAGCTTTTGACGTCAGCGTCAAACCAATATAGGTCCATTTGGCAGATTTGGCAAATTGGCAAGATAAAAAAGCTTGCCCCACGAACTCAATGATCGCTAGATCGCTAGATCGCTCAAACCAATATAGGTCCATTTGGCAGATTTGGCAAATTGGCAAGATAAAAAAGCTTGCCCCACGAACTCAATGATCGCTAGCGCGAAGTACGCGTCGAGACGTGCCTTGCACTGTTCAACAGACACACAAATGAAGGAATTTTGAACCGCATTGTTATATGCGATGAAAAATGGATTCTTTTTGATAACCGCAAGCGCTCAGCAAGTTGGTTGGATCCTGGTTCAGCACCTAAACAGTGCCTTAAACGAAAACTTACCTCTAGAAAAGTGATGGTCACTATTTGGTGGTCTAGCGCTGGTGTGATTCATCACAGCTTCTTACCAAACGGGATGAACATTACTGCAGTACTGTGAAGAACTGAACACAATCATGGAGAAGCTGACACATCTCCAACCAGCATTGGTCAATCGCTCGTTTTCGCTGCCCCTGCACGACAACGCACGATCTCATACTGCACAGCAGACGCTCTCCAAGTTGCAAGACCTGGGGTTGGAAGTTCTCCGTCATCCGCCCTACTCACCAGAACTTGCGCCTACAGACCACTACTTTTTTCAGAATTTGGATAGCTCCTTGGCGGGAAAAAATTCAATATCCGAGAGGCAGCACAAAATGTCTTTGAAGAATTTGTTGCCTCCCGTCCAGCTGATTTCTTTAAGAAGGGTATCAATAAACTGCCACTGCGTTGACAAAGATGCATTGATTGCATGGGTGATTACTTCGATTAATACAAATAAAAAATACATGAAAAAAAATCGTTTAAATTTATTTATACAAAACGGCAATTTCATAGGTAAAGACCTAATATTTCACTTATATCATCATCTTATTACATTATCATCAAGATGAATTCGATTAATTTAAGTGATGATCATTAAATTCACTCAATTCAATTCAATTTTAATCAAGTTCTATTTTAGCGATACGTATTTAATTGATTCTACTATCAGTCTCATTAAATTAGTAACTCCGACACTGGTATACATTTTAGAGCTTAGTTCAAATTTAGATAGATCTTTTATACCAATATGTATTATATATCTCTAGCTAAGGAAAATGTGTCGGAGGATTCGTCAGAAAACACTGAAAGTTCAGTGGCACGGTCCTCACCCGTACCGCGGTTTACGAAGGCTGATAGCGAAGAATTCGAAGAGAATTACAAACCGGACCTTTGCATGACCAACTATGACACAATACAAGTGATACACGGCAAGATATTTGTATTCGAAGAGGAGGTTAGTAAAACCTGTGTTACCAGATAACTGATCCTCTTGCGCTTAAATGTTGTTACCCTTTAAAATTCAGGCTTTTGGAATCAAACATAAAAAAAAATATCCGATCGAGTTTGTTGCCGGTTCTTCTCGCTGACCAGGATATATATCTCGTTGTAGTTTTGACGTTCTTAGAACCTAAATTGAATAAAATATTTCTGATTCGATTGAATACCTCTCGGCAGTTTTATTGAGATATAACTATGTTCATAGCACGTAGCAGTAGGGTGGAATATAGTTATCATTTGATATCAGTGGGTGTGGGTGCTACGTGACCGTAATGAAATGGAACCCGGTTACCCGAAGCGTTTTCACGAAGTCTTCTCCGGCCTACCGGCTTCGAACAACATCATAAGGACAATATACGAAAGACAAAACAGGAACGTTGTAGTTTTTAATGGTGAGTATATATTTGAAAACATAAATATATCTTTCAACTAATAATTTAAGCGATGGTGGCTTGATTGACGTAGGTTTGAATCTTTGTGAATGTGCCGAAGCTCTTGCTGAAAGAAGACATCGTAATGAATCATGGCATGATAGTAGGGCTTTTTCTAAGCCCATTGTGTGCTAGCAACCATTCTCAAGTTGAAAATTTGTTGCCAAACACCTGCTAATATGTTCCGGCAGCTGCATTTGGGTGCCAAAATTCTAGGTTTGGCATATTACCATCTTAAATCACATCCTTGTTTAATCAAAATCATAAAGCTGACCTATACATATAATAAAGGTAAACGGGACGAAATCTGTACATTAAATATTTTTAAGAAAAAATACTCTGGGGTGACTTAGAATCAACAACAGAACACATTTCTAGTTTTTAAAATGTTGTCTGTCTGTCTGTCGTTTGTACAGGATTCACGGAAAAACTACTGGACGGATTTTGACGAAATTTGGTATGGTAATACTTTATACACCGGTATAACCTTTATATATAGATAAAATATAATAGTAATGTTTATATATAGATAAAATATAGTCAGTTATAGTTTATATTAAGTTAAAATAACGTGACATAGAACGGTACATCTCAGCAATGCCCACATAAAAAACCTCAGTAGTATGTGTATTAAAAGTAATCCTGATTATATATTAATTCTTGCTTTGTATATTATTAAAAAATAAAGAATTATATGCATTGTTATTTTGCTCAGTATAGTCTTAATTTTCATCATAGTAAATTTATTTTAGTTAATGTGAGCATTTAATGTAGACCAAAATTCAGTTATAAAACTTGAATGTCATTGTCAATATCTTAGACACTTATGATGTCATTAGTACATTAGTCTTAAGTACCCCACTAGTACAGTGCACCCATAAGAAGCTGGAGCTTGTCGATAATATCACAACTACTTTAGTAATCATAATTCGAGATTCAAACTCAGCATTAGTTTGGAAGGTTACCAATATTTTTTGACAGTACATTTTTCCGCTATCATCATAACACCAAACTCGAGTTCCTGAAACTTATATTTACACTGTGACGATATTTATAAATGCATCCTTAGGCACGAAATACTGGGAGTTCAGCCCTTCATTTCGACTGATCAAGAGAGGCAGCATCCAGGAGTACTCGTTACCGATGGAAGTGGTAGAGCTGACAACCGTTTTTATATCGAATTACAACAATAAGACGTATTTGATTGAGGATGAAAGGTTTTGGAGGTACGATGAGGCAACTGAAACTATGGACAAGGGTTATCCCAAAGATATGTCTGCGTGGAGGCAAGTGCCGTATCCGATAGATGCTGCTATCATTTGGAAAGGAGGTAAATTACTTTACAATAAGGTGTCCACTATTTACCGTTCAATTAAAGATCTGATGACGTTTAACCACATAGTCGGGCGTACCTCTCCAAGAGGTACGTAACCTTCCCGGTTCAGGGAGGGATGTTTGATCGGCGAGACGTAGTATCCGGTGTTCCACAGGGGTCAGTCCTGGGTCCCCTCTTGTGGAACATCGGATACGATTGGGTGTTGCGCGATGCGCTCCTCCGATGCATCAGCGTTACTTGTTACGCTGACGACGCACTAGTGTTAGCTCGGGGCACCGCGCGGCCGCGATCCTTTCTACGGCAGGAGTCGCTCAAGTCGTCGATAGGATCCGGCGTCTGGGATTAGAAGTGGCGCTGCAGAAAATCGAGGCCCTGTTTTTCCACGGACCTCGGAATGCGCCGCCTAGAGGATCCCAGATTCATGTGAGAGGCGAGTCCATCGGTATCGGGTCGAGTATGAGATATCTCGGGCTCCTCCTCGATAGCCGGTGGAAGTTCGAGGGACACTTCCGGGAACTGGCCCCCCGTTTATTAGGCACAGCGGGTGCGCTTGCCCGCTTACTGCCCAACCTAGGGGGGCCCAATTCCATCTGCCGGAACTTGTACCTAGGGATCGTGCGGTCAATGGCCCTGTATGGGGCCCCCGCGTGGGCGGGCTACCTGACGGCTACCAGCATCGCCTACCTGCTCAAATCGTATAGGGCTATGGCCGTCAGAGCTATACGCGGATACCGCACGATCTCCTACGAGGCGGCCTCCCTACTAGCCGGATCCCCACCCTGGGACCTGGAAGCGAGAGTCCACGCGTCTCTTTACCATATACGCCTTGAGACGTTGGAGCGAAGACGACAACTGGCGCCCCGAGAAATCGAGGCGCTGAGGTCACAGCTCCACCAGGTTCTAGTGGTCGAGGAATGGCGCCGACGACTCGAGCGGCCGATCTCAGGCGTGGCAACTATTAAAGCCATGCGGCAGGTCATGGCCGAATGGCTCGCCAGACAGAGTGGCGCCCTAAGCTTCCGGCTGTCACAGATGCTTTCGGGGCACGGTTACCGGGAGCTACCTGTGTCGCATAGGCCGGAGCCAACGGCAGGGTGCCATCATTGTGGCTGCGCGACGGACAATGCACAGCACACATTAACAGTCTGTCCCGCCTTGGACATGCCATGCCGCGAGCTCGTTGCGGCCATAGGCCCGAATCTCTCGCTCTCGACTGTCGTCTGTAAGATGGTCGAGAGTGAGACCGGGTGGAACTCCGTCGCTTCATACTGCGAGGCAGTTATGTTCGCCAAGGAAGCGGCGGAAAGGGCTCTCCCTTCAGAGAGCAGACCACCAGGCCCATCTCCCGCGGCCGACGAATACGGCGGCGACGGGTCGGAGACGATCGTATGCTGCCGTAAAGGGCCTGCGGGCGATGTGACGCCGTCACGTCCGTCGCCCTGCGCTCTAGCAGGCCCACGTGGTAGAGACGCATTGTGCCATGCGACTCCCACATTTCGTCGGGAGAGGCTTAACACCCGCCCCTTCCTGGGGGGAATTATTGACCCACTCAGGCCGCAGAAGGGGCCCCTGGCCAGGGGCCGACACCTGCCGGGTGAGCAGACGCAGTGCCGTAGGCAGCTCCTGCCCCGGCC
>JACEII010000022.1:4826953-4900301 GCA_014332785.1 Antheraea mylitta | reverse complement strand
CGAATGCCATAAAAAATATTATGTGGTTTTATGAAACCACGATGCAGGTGAAACTTTTGGATCGCAGGCAACTGAAAATGTTTGGAAAACTATACGATTCAGGATATTGAAATCGAGTCTTAAATCTTAATCTAATAATTAGAAAGCGGGAACTATATTGGCAAATCAATGGTAGACAAGATATCGAACTATAAATTTTAATATTTATATAAATATTTATTTAAATCATTCTGAATGAAAACATAGGCGTCGCCATATTGACGTTGGCTGCCCTTTTAAAAAATATAAATTGGATTTAATAAACTGCTACTAAATACTGTTGAATATTTTATTTTCGTTTGCAGATACGTATTTCTTCCGTGGGGCGCGTTTCTGGCGTTTTGACAACGAAATGATACAATCCCACCCGTACTACCCGCTCCCTACGGCGCAAATCTGGTTTAACTGTGACCCAACACCCGACATGGACCGGTACACGGTTAACGACGGGCCTTGATCAATATTTAAATATTGCCGTCATAATTAAATTAAGGTATAAGACCAGAACTGAATTTTTTTGAATGGAATTACAATGAACATAATGTACAGTGTAACATATTGTCTTAGGGGCATTTCTTTTATATCAGTAGTGCTTAAAATAACGATTGTGAATCCTTTATGATATATTCAATGTATTATATCATACGAGACAAACGAACAGGTGGGGCACCTGATCTTACGTGATCACCACCGTCCATAGAGAGGAGAGGTGGGTCTCCGGCGCTCTCACTGACCAAACGAAACGCAATAACTGTTACTTCACGGTTTTCTGTGGGTCGGGTGGTACTACCTCTAGCGACTCGAGCCATTCATGCTGAAACCAGTTACAGCTTCAGCGTGGCTCTACCACCTAAAACACAATTAAGCACAATAATTCTCTTATTACCGTTTAACCATCATCTGTTACCATTCTCTTACCTGCATATAAATCATTTTGAAATAGCCATGACTTTCACTCTGACTTGTATATAGCTATATCAGAACTAACAAATCTTGGTGACTTAACATTACGCTCATGCAACACGTCAAACGAGTGAGTACTGAATCGTATCAAATTGCGATCAGTCCTCTCTTCATTTCTATTGCCAATTCCAAATGATCTTTTCGCGATAACAACAAATTTAGGAAAAAAAAAACAGATGGTAAATAACTACGTGGTCTAATAGTAAATAAAGGACTCAAATCTAGAGGACTGGCTCTGAAGTATAATTGCCGAAATAGACATGTTTAGCGATAGATTTTCAACTTTGAATACCACTCCCTAGTTGGTGAGCTTAGAACCATTTTTAGAAATGTCTGTCTGTCTGTTTATTTGAACACGTATCACTGCTAAAGTACTGTGTTCACGACAAAATCTCATAATGCAGTAGCAGTCTCTGAAGTAAAATTTAATCTTAATTTCATTTAAAATCGGTTCACTTTATTAAAAGTTGTTGTAATTTTAATGACGACGCGACTTTACGAGAGAAAAGTGGATAAGGAAATGGACTCAATACGTTCAGATTATTTTTTTAATCACTGTCTTTTGCATTAGGTTCCACAGCGACGTAGTCGCGGGCATAGCTAGTGCATTAATATAGGTATTTCCTTGTGTATGTTAATAGATTTTTTTTTTAATTTTCAGAGACCATAACATAGATGAATATTAGCACCACAATATAAATGGATCTAAAAACTTATGTTCGCAAATAAACAGAATATTTGCACCTTTATAAGATTTGAATAAATTTACAAATAATAAAGTTTTTTTTTTTAATGATTTTTGATGCACCTGAGTGTTGGGCTACGAAAGAGACGGATGAGAGAAAATTACACGTGGCAGAGATTCGAATGTTAAGGTGGATGTGTGGTGTGACTAGAATGGATTAGATTAAGAATGAGTATATCAGAGGAAGTTTGAAAATAGCACCAGTGACAGAGAAGTTGAGGAGTAATAGGTTAGCATGGTATGGGCATGACATAAGGAGAGATGAAAACCATGTAAGTAGAAAAGTCTAGAGCCGTGGTCGTCAAACTGCGGCCCTCGGTTGTTTTTCGTGCGGCTCGCGACAAAATAAATTATTTCAAGACAACTTTACCCAGATGCCCTAGACAGAAATCAAAAACCGACTTAAGGGGCTACCTCGGTCCCACTAGCGCCGCCAATTGAAAAATAAACATGTTTCAATAAATAAAGAGAAAATTCTAACGGTGCTAGTGGGACCGAGGTAGCTTCTTAACGCTACTCGCGCGTGATTGTGTCGTGACTTGTTCCCGCGCTCCCCGCTCCGTGCCCGTGACGAGCCGCGACGCGAGTCATTTCATTTGTTTTTACACACAAGAATAAACGTTTCTTGCTTCATAGATTGCGCGTGCGGTATTTTATGTATTATGGCGGGAGTATCATCTAAATGTGCTACTAAAAGGAAGATAACTGATAAAAATAGAAGTTTTCAAGAAAAATGGGAGGAAGAATTTTGTTTTATAAGTGGATATAAGGAGGGTACTGCTATTTGTTTAATATGCCGGGAAACTGTCGTCGGAATTAAGCGATACAATTTATTTCGCCACCACACAAGTAAGCATAGTTCATTTACCGAAGCCTACCCGTTAGAATCGATGCAAAGAAAGAATAAATTAAGTCATTTGAAATCGTCAATTCATCATCAACAAAATATAATGACGACAGCAGTCGGGCAAAATGAGGCTATTACAAAAGCATCGTACCAAGTATGTAACATCCTAGCAAAACGCATGAAGCCCTTTACTGATGCCGAATTGATGAAAGAGTGTATGATAACTGTTTCTCAAACGTTATTTGAAAATTTTTCAAATAGTAAACAAATAATGACAGAAGTAAAAAAGCTTACACTTTCTGAATCTACCTGTCGCCGCCGTGTTGAAGATATTTCGAAAAATTTGTTTGAGGCAGTGATTAACAAATTGAAAAACTGCAAATACTTCAGTCTTGCTTGCGATTATAGTACGGATATAACTTCTATGGCTCAGTGCTCATTATTTGTTCGGTACTGCATAGTGGACGGAATCATAGAAGACTTCTTAGCTGTAATTACCATGAAGGATCGTACGAGAGGTTGTGATTTTATGGAAGTTCTAAAAGAATTTATGGAAAAACACAGAATACCTGTAAATAGATTGATATCAGTATGTACTGATGGTTGTCCGTCAATGGTGGGTGCAAATAATGGTTTGATTGCTTTAATGAAGAAAGAATGGAATTTACCTAATTTGTTGCCCATTCATTGCTTGCTGCATCAAGAAACTTTGGCAAGCAAAATTTCTAATAACCTGTTAAAAGACGTGATGAATACGATTGTAAACTTTATTTATATTATAAATTTTATTCGCGCGCGCGAACTTTATCATCGAAAATTCAAAGACCTACTTGAAGAATTACATGCTAATTATGGCGATGTCATTTTACATACAGCCGTCAGATGGTTAAGCAAAGGAAAAGTATTGGAACGATTCTTTCATTTAAAACACGAAATTATACTTTTTGTGCAACAAAGTGGCAAAGAATTCCCCCAACTACAACAAAATGACTGGTGGACACTTGCGGCTTTTTTAACCGACATGACTATGAAATTCAATAGTCTGAATTTAGAGAATTTAGGTCCTTGCAACCTAACAAAATAATTGGGCAAATGACAAATAAAGTGTTTGCATTTCAGGACAAACTGCAATTATACATAAATGAACTCGAAGCAGGAGATTTTTCAAATTTTCCAACTGTTTCTGCTCTGCAATGCGAAGTTTCTATTCCCGACAGTATCCATAAAGATTTAATATCTTATTTGAAAGAATATTTGAGAGAAATGCAAAATAGATTTGACGATGTGCGAAAAATTAAGAACTGCTTTATACTCGTGGAAAACCCTTGGTATGTTGATAACGAAGATATGAAATTATTTTGCCGGATTGGGTTTTCTAAAACACAGATAATGAATGAAATCATTGAATTAAAACACGACACACAGCTAAAAGCCAGTTTCATTGAGCACCGTGAAAAGCAGGAGTACATAGAATTTTGGAGAAATGCCCCTAACAAGTACAAATCTTTACAAGACTGCGCACAATTTGTTTTAACCATATTCTCTTCAACATATCTTTGTGAAGCTTCATTTTCTAAAATGACCTTCTTAAAAAATAAATACCGGAATCGCCTTTCCACCCATTTAGAAGACACAATGAGATTGCATGTAGTCCAAAGGATGCCGATATACAAGAAATAATTAAAAAAGTTCAACACCACAATTCCTAATTATAAAACAGGTATTTTTATTACGGCGTTAACTTCTTAAATATTTTCTTACCTAATTACCTATGTTTATAAACTATCTTTTTTCAATAAACGTTCTAATGAACATTATCTATGATTACTTGTTTTGATATCAACTCCCAAACGAACGACTTCACGGGCACAGCTAGTTCAAAGTAAATAATCGATGAGCTAAAAACGAGTATACATATAATGTCGATATTGGAGCGTTCACATACTCTGCGGCCCGGCACTGGCACTCGCACTGTCATGTGTGGCCCTGGGGCAGTAAAGTGTGACGACCGCTGGTCTAGAGTATGATGGTGGGCGGCTATAGGAAAACCGAAAAAGGTATGGATAGATTGTGTGAAAAATAATGTGTGTATAGAAAGTGTGAATACTGAGATGACATCTGACAGGGGAGAGTGAAAATGAAAAATTTGTTGTGCCGACCCCGACTTAGGTGAGAAGGGCAAGATGATGACAGATTTTCTTTTTAACATAACGATAGGCCTACAACGACACTAACATGGTAATTATAAACCATAACCCATTATTTTTTTAAATTTCCAAACATTATACCAGGTGACTGTTGAAAGCTTAGCACCTTTAATTTATTTGGTAGTTCATGGTACATTTAACATGTAAAATAATAATATCAAAACAAATACTAATAAACAACAAAAAGAATCTTAGTTAAAGTTTGTTCTAAAACTTTAAAAAGTATGGCAACGATACTTTTAAACATATAAAATCACATGTAGGTTTAATTAACATTAATGGGGCGCTTTTCAAGGTTAATCATTACTTAACTAGTTACCGTGGGAACGCCGACCGGTCGAACAATGGTATATGGGATGTAAGACTGCGCGGCACGGTGTGATTTATTGCTTTCCTTATTATTACACCAGTTCTTTTTTGCCTAAATCACGTATAGTGTGTATCAGTTTTGTTTTCCTCTCGATAATTAAGTCGAATATTAAACACCTATTTTTTTTATTGATTTAGAACCAGAATCGACTACTCAGCAACTCCTGAAAATATTGCTGTTGTCTAACAAATCACCTGTATTCAATTATATAATGTATAAAATGTATATAGAATAAGTATTATACAATGTATAGTCTAATCATCACGCTGAAAAAAAGTTCATTAACTTGCAGTAGGAGTTCACTGGTAGAAAACGTCACATAAGAGAAAAGTGTTATGACTCCCTCCATGCACTGTAGTCCGGTGAAGCTGTTAAGACCTTGCTGGGTCAATAGCGTAGAAATTTCGAAAAAAAAAAATCCATGCTCTTTAACTCTTCTTTCTACACTAAGGAAATGCGTGTACGTGAGTAACAAAATTTAAACTCCTTCATTTCCGACTTTACAACAACGAAGAAGGGAACTTTAATTCAACATAGTTTAGAAATAAAACAATTATTTAATTAAAAATATATCACTTTATGAAAACAGTTAAAAATCATATAATAATAATAAAAACATAAAGAGTGTTCTAAAATTTACTGGTTTCAAGTTACTGTGATAAGTTATCGGAATGGTGCAGTGCGTATTAACATTTCCATAGAAACATATTATTACTTAATACTGACACTAAGTATATATAATTATACATTTCAATAATAATTTTGAGACATTTTTTATATATATATATACATTTTATTTTGTACTATAGAACATTAGTGTAATAAACCGAGGCAAGAGCGATTATATCATTTAAATTGTATATAATTGTAAAATTAAATTTTTACGTAATTTAACATTAATAAAGGCAGATTTTTTTAAAGAAATACGTATTATTTTAAATATCTTTTTAAACAAGGTAATATCATAAAATATCAAAGTGAAAATTAAATTATATATGAGACATACAACGTGTACAATATTACGAGTTTTTTTTACTAATCGAATAGGTAATTTCATATTATTGTATTACTTATTTAAGGTAATCCATAACTGAGATATCATATAAAGTTTAATTAATTAAGTCTCAGGTAATGTGATATCATCGAATAATATTACAATTAATGTAACATTGCTACATCTCAAATTATACAAAAATTAATTTTAATAACCCAAAAAAAAAACTTTTTTTTTTCAAAGCATTTATTTGAAATAAACGCAAATTGAGGCATTTTGTAAGACATTGATAGAACACTTTATAGAATATTTCGATTTTAATTCAATAAGTTTTTTTTTTACTAATCGAATTGGTAATTTCATATTACTGTATTACTTATTTAAGGTAATCCATAACGTGGATGTCATATAAAGTTTAATTAAAATTAGGTCTCAGGTAATGTGATATCATCGAGTAATATTACAATTAATGTAACATTGCTACATCTCGAATTATACAACAGTTAATTTTAATAAACCAAAAAAAAAAATCTTTTTTTTTCAAAGCATTTATTTGAAATAAACGCAAATTAAGTGAGGCATTTTGTAAGACATTTCTAGAACAATTTATAAAATATTTCGATTTTAATTCAATAAGCGTCCATTAAATAGCACTAGTGCATTTTAATTGATATAATTTTATAATTCTCAATTAAAATTGTGTAAAAACATATGTTTATGACACTTAACCAAAGGGAACAAACACTAATATCTCGAGTCTATGGTTCTGAAAAAATAAAAGTATTTTTCGCCACTACAATAACATTTTTGTGATGCAATTGAATCTGTTATGTTCCATTTATATGATAACGTAATAAACTAGCAGAGTTTTAACAGTAACTGGAGTAGTCGAAAACTCCCGAAAAATTGGTAAATTTACAGCATCCATTCCCAATATTTTCGGGTAGTTGAAAAACTTTCCGGTGGACATTCGGGAAACTTGTACGACTATAGTGATAAAATGGGAGGGAGGGAATTATAAAATTGGTCTAACTGCAACAAGAGGCCGGGTTGGGGTCCTTGCCCGACCGCTTGGTGATGTTCAACCTGGTGAACTCCTCGGCGACAGTCGGGTGGATTCCGACGGTGTTTATCAGTTGCTCCATCGTGATACCGCATCTGAAAATGACCAACTTTTTAACACATCCGGTGCCACGTGTACCATCGGTGGTACACTTTGAACTTGATTTTTAGGCCATGTGTACCACCGGTGGTGCACTTTAATCTTGATCTTTAGACCACGTGTAACACCTACGGTATACTTTAAACTTGATTTTTAGGCTACGTGTGCCACTGGTGGTATAACATAAACTTGATCTTTAGGCCATGTGTACCACCGGTGGTGCACTTTAATTTTGATCTTTAGGCCACGTGTAACACCTACGGTATACTTTAAACTTGATCTTTAGACTACGTGCGCCACTGGTGGTATAGCATAAACTTGATCTTTAGGCCATGTGTACCACCTATGATACACGTTAAACTTGATCTTAAAACCACTGGTGGTACATAATTTGACAACTATTTGAACTGAAAGAATTGCTTATGTATGATGTAGTAACATAATATTGTATGAAAATATGCGATGTAGTCGGGTGAAGCTATGAAAGCCCGTCAAGCCAATAGCATAGATAGTTAAAAAAAAAGTTAATAATACATCTACTTTTTGTCAAAATATCAAATGGATTGGCATGGAACATGTTAACCATCCTTTGAGGTAATGGAATTTTTGAATACCATGTTGAGATTTTTATATACTATTCATAATCTTGAATTTTTTGACTCTATATTTTTGTAATATTGGTAGTGTTTTACGTAGTTATAGTTCACTTATTGTGCATAAGTAAAGTGACTTGCCACAAAAGCTCCATAGAAAGTTCTAGAATAGGGCCGCTATCTTTATAGAACATTGAAACAATCGTAACAAACTTGGTAATATTATTACGTACTTAAAAATTGCACTAATAATCTACTAGATGATTGGTTGCCAAAGGTAAAAAAGAGGTACTGACTTGATGGCAGCAGCGAAACCTTGGATGACTTCACCGGCCACTGGACCCACGAAATGTAGACCGAGGATCTTCTGAGGTGCCTCCCGGAGTGCCACAGCCTTCAGGTAGCAGTTCCTGATGTTCCGCTGGGGTATGAAGAACTCTGTCGGCTTGTAGAACGCATGGTACACTTCTATGTTCTCTGAACCAAATCTGTAAAACAAAGCATAGACAATCTTATTTATTGTAACGAATGCCTATATTGTGGTCGAATTTCGACCATAGAAAAAAAAAAAAAAAAATATTATAACACTAAAGCTCGTCAACAATTACAAAATAGACAAGGAATAAATAAAATCAGCTGAAAAACAGAGAAGGAAGACTTATTATAAATATTAAGAAGCACTCTTTCACATTATTATTGCCAAGTGTCTTGCAATGACTTCAATGTCCTAACAAGATGGTGTGCCACATTGTTAGAACATTCCGTGGAGTTATTGTGGCACCTCAGAATTTATGCTCCGTTATTATTATTTCAATCTACCTGATTTATGCACAGTAACCAAACTATATTATGTAAAATGACGCCAATGGTATAAAATAGAGCGTCAAATAACACAATATTATGAAAAAAATAACAGAAACTACATGACAGACTAGGATACCGCCAAAAACTCTAACAATATTATTATTAAAACAGTTAAACATCCAGTAACATAGAAGTATGCAATGTAGAGGTAAGGAAAACCATCTGGCTGTGTATGAAAAAGTGTCCGTTAGATTGCGATAAACCATAGTGGCCTACAATAGCAAAATGGTTCATTATTGTTCAATTTACATTACCCGATTAGGCCTCCCACGGCAGCGGCTCAAGCCTAGGTTCGATCCCTCGGTAGAGAGCCCTTGAGTGCGTTCCTTGCGCGATACGGTGACACACAAATATACATCACCGCTACAACACTATACGATCACCCCCACACACGTGCACGCTTACACATGAAAGTGGAAGGGTTTACTTTTTTTTCCCTTATCGAACTGAAAACTCTCAATATTCCGATAATAAATATATGGAGGTGTTGTTGAGGCGTGTATGCTTGGTACACATATACGTTTCAACAACTCATACATATATGAATAGTTAGCTAGGTTAGCTAAGATAGGTCGCGATTTTGCATGCAACAGGCAACAGCCAAGCCGAGGTGTGCGGTGCACCCTTGAGCTGGTTGCCAAAATAAAATCGGCTGAGTGCCTTAAGCGCTCGCCTTAGTAGTCCGGCGAAGCTGTTAAGACCTTGCTGGGTCAATAGCGTAGTCATTTCGAAAAAAATAAAAAAACGTTTCTATATAAAACACAATTCACTCATTATCATCACAAATCTAACACGTCTCTCACAAGAAAGTTACATAATAATATCACATATTCATTCTTAAGTTACTTATTAGACAATTTCACTTCCATCGCATAGTTTGTAATCACTGCAGATACAAATATTATTATGAAAATGAAAATTTTGCTTAATATAGTTGTTTTATTGATTTCAAAATACGAGTACATTATTAATTTAGGTGTTCGTTGATTTGAGGAAAAAAAAATTACAGTAAACCATTTTACCTACTATGTCACGTGTATTTATAATGTGCGTGCAAACGGAGAACGCGCGCGCGCAGGAGTGTGAGCAAGATGGACGCGCAACCCTTACGCGCTCCTCACAAATCGGACTATGCTATGATCGGTCAATTGGTATTTTAACTCTACAGCTCACACTGTTAATTGTGCGACCTTATTTTAGTAAGACAATTTTATCAACGACCACAACAAAAGCATAGGAAAAAATCGATAGCGAAAGAAAAAAACTGACCTCGATACGGCGACTTCCTCACTGAGTCCGACGCAGCCGTACTCGAGTGGCGTGAATACGGTCGTGGCGACGTTATCATAGTCCATTTGTTGGTGTCCGCCGGCGAACATTCTGCGTGCGAGTAACCTGCCCGCGTGTATAGCGACCGGCGTCAGCTCCGGCCTCCCCTCCAGCACGTCGCCCACCGCGTATATATGAGGCACGTTCGTCTGTTCCGTTTCCGCCACTATCTTACCGCTCGCAGATACACACTGAATTAAAAAAAAAAAAAAAATCATCCACTTGTCAGGGAAAATTTTAATGTATAACTATTATCGGTACTCCTCCATTACAGACAAGAAACGAATTTATATTCAAGAAGTTAAGCACCTTTTACATCACAAGAGGCAGTTTACTGTAAGCCATGGATAAAATGGTGACAACTTACGGTGACTCCAGCAGCTTCTAAATTGAGAGCCTTTGTGAGAGCATAGCGTCCGGTCGCCATCAGCACCGTATCGAATACATCTTCACCTCTTAAATTATTAAAAATTATTATTAAAGATTCCTTTTGTCTTGTCATCAAAGATTGATTTTTCACTTAAGTGTAGGTGTTAGAGCCACGCTGTAGGTAGTTGAGCCACGCTGAAGCTATAACTGTTATCAGCATGAATGTTTCTGTCTCGCCCCCGGTACTACCAACGAACACACAGCCACAACCACGTCAACTAACAGTGCACGCATTATTGCGTTTCGGTCGATCAGAGAGAACGCCGGAGCACCACCTGCCTGTCCCTTCCCCTCCCATGACCCAATACACAGGCTGGCAACGCACTTGCTCCTCCCCTGGTGTTGCTAGTATCTATGGACGGTAGTGATACTTAAAATCAGGTGACCCACCAATTCGTTTGCCTCCGTTGATGTGAAAAAACGAAAAAAAAAAACACTTATACCATATAATCCAGAAATATGATAACATGCAGAAAAGTTTTTTTTAAAATATATATAGGCGGCAAACACACATGCGGGTCACCTATTGTTAAGCGATCACCGCCGTCCATAGACATCAGGGTAGTCGCAAGTTCGTTCCAGATCAGGGTAGTCGCAAGTTCGTTCCAGTCTGTGTTTGGGGGAATGGAGAGAAAGGAGGGAAAGAGGTTAGAGAGGGGAAGAGAGACAAGAGGAGGGGGGAAGGGAAGGGAAGGGAGAGGAGAGGGGAGGGAAGATGGATCTCCGGTGCTCACACTGACCGAACGAAACGCAACAATGCAAGCACTGTTACTTCACGTCGGTTTTCTGTGAGAGGGTGGTGCTACCCCCGGACGAGCCGACCCATTCATGCTGAAACCAATAATAGCTTCAGCGTGGCTCTACCACCAAGTTCTTTAATGCTACAATATCTATTTGTTTATGGTCACATTTATTGTATTTCATGTAAATTACAATATATTCAATGTCTGTAACTGTCTCCTACTACATAGTTTAAATTGGGATGTAATCAAGCTATTGATGGTTCAACTCAGTACTAGCTGGATCTTCTGAACAGATAGAAAATCTTGCAATATTTGCATGTTTGTGTGATTATATGTATGTGTAATCTACACCGTATAAATTAGTGAAAATGAATTCTTAGACTACTCTATTATCCAAAAACAAGTTACTCACTGTTCTTTCGTCTCGGTGTTCATCCACCTGGCTTTCAATTGCCCGGACTCGAGTTTCTCGACGGACAACGGGATACACTTATAGTGGAACTTAACACCCTTGTGCTCCATCTCGCTGGTGATCATTGAAGCCATTTGCTGGTCGAAGCCACGCAGCGGCACCGACCTGACTAGCACAGTAGCCGGGTAACCAAGCGCTTGGAGGAACCCGGCACATTCTAAACCGATGTCTGGTTCGAATTAGTTAAGGAATCTGTTAATTTCTTTCGAACTGACTACGCTTCATAGCTTTACCGCTCTAAGGCGAGCGCTTAAGGCAGTTCGCCGCTAAGAAATAAACTCAAGGTTGCCAGAGTAGCGGACCCTTGGCTTGGGATTTTGCCTTGGATGTAACACCATGAATTTAAGTCAAGCTAGCTGTTCATACATGGAAGCATTCCTGCGACATACATATGTATTTACCAGCATATTAGAGTCACGAATTCAAACGTGTATTTCGTGTCTGACAACCAGGCTAATTTAAATTAACCCAGTTCGAAAATTAGGGAAAACCAATAGACTCCTTCTCACCATATGTGTACACGTGTTTATGTGTGCAATTATGTGGGGGTGACACGTGTTATGTTGATGGAATCTGTCATTGAATAAATGGCGTCACAATAGTTTTAAACATATCTGACGGTGTGACCTTGAACATATCTGAAGGTGTGATCTTAAACATATCTGACACTGTGGTCTTAAACATATCCGACGTTGTGGTTTAGGCTTTATTTCTGAGAATTGGGGACACCAGATTAGGCCTCCCTCGGCAGCGGTTCAAGCCTAGGTCCGTTCCCTCGGCGTGGAGCCCTTGAGTCCGCTGCTCGCACGATAGTGACACAAAATGTTACATCACTGCAACAACAGTACACATATCACCCCACGCACGTGCACGCATACACGCCTACACATGAAAGTGGAAGGGTTTCGTTTCTCTCCCTTATCGAACTGAAATAGTTTTGAAAATTATCCGATACGAAATATATATAGGAGTTGTTGAGGTATGTATACTTGGTACACATATATGCTCCAACAACTCATATATGTATGAATAGTAAGCTTAGGTCAGCTCAGATAGGTCGCGAATTGCACGTGTCGGACAGCAGCCCAGGCCGAGGTGTGCCGTGCACCCTTGAGCTAGTTGCCCAAATAAAATCGGCCGAGTGCCGTAAGCGCTCACCTTAGTAGTCCGGCGAAGCTGTTAAGACCTTGCTGGGTCAATAGCGTAATCAGTTCGAAAAAATAAAGAGAATTGGGGTAATTTCGCGTGAAGCAAACAATTTAAAAAAAAAAGGTAAGATTCTGATATTCGTTCATATTCAATAGGAGCGAATGTGAACGTACTTCTTTTCTTTTTAATGATATTTATCTGCCCTACGATATTATACGCAAAGTTAGAGTCGCCAAAAATATTGTTAGACTCTATTTCAATGGCATATGAAACATGATTCGAATATTAAATACACAATGTAATCAATTCAATCAACACCAATGACTTCAATATAACCAAATATAATTACGATGATCATGGTTCAGTGATAATTAAAATTCAAACTAATCACTGTTCAAGTTTAATTAGATATCAAATAAATCAGGTTTTATTTTGTGATAAGCAAGATTTACGATAATGTATGTTATATTTGACAACGAAAAAAGGTTTTTTTTTTGGCAACCAATCATCCATATTACTACATTAAATAATTCAATGTATTTGTAATAAAAATTATATATATATTTTAACTTTCTATCCTTTTTTTATATGAACTTTAACTATGTCAAATACAGTCTTCCGCGCGCGCAATGCACTTAAAATGGGTTACACAATTATTTTTCTCGTATTAACATATTCACAGATAAATACTAAACTAATGCACGGCCGTTTGCATGGACTCTTTATGAACTAAATATAACACAGTCTGCAACACTTATCGAATGTAAAGGCACATTTAAAAAATGTTCAATCCAAATCGAGATTAGGCCCCCTCGGTAGCGGCTCAAGCCTAGGTCCGTTCCCTCGGCGTGGAGCCCTTGAGTACGCTGCTCACGCGATACAGTGACACAAAACCTTACATCACACACATCACCTATACACACGTGCACGCTACACGCTTACACGCTGTTTTTCTTTTTCAGAGAAATAAACGACAAAGAGTTCTACCCTTATTTTTCCTTATCCTATCCTATCCTATATATTTTTTTGGAATTTTTCCAACACAAGATACATATAGGAGTTGTTGAGGCACGAATGTTTGGTACACATGCATGTTTCAATAACTCATATACGTATATCTAGATAGCTTAGCTTAGGTTAGCTCAGATAAGTCGCGTTTTTTGCACAAAACAGGCGACAGCTCAAGCCGAGGTGTGCCGGCACCCTTGAGTTAGTCGCCCAAACATCCCGAATCGGCTGAGTGCCTTTAGCGCTCGCCTCAATAGTTCGGTGAAGCTGTGAAGACCATACCAGGTCAACAGCGATTTCATTAAAAAAAAACTATCCAAATCGATAAAACATCTTTTTACGCCGATATAGAAGATCACAGTCGCAGATACGTCACTCTACTACAAGAACAGTATCTCCGTTTCAAATGAGGTTCGCATCCACAATTATACATCATCTCATTTCGCTATTGAACCATCTGGTCGACTATATCTCATATAATATCCACAGTTTTGAAAAAAAGGATACATCCAGCACCAATAACAAGAGTCTTTCCTGGCGGGTGACTCAAACTGAAGATATCATCGCTGCTTATACAATATTCCAGTGACCCCGGTATCTCAGGGTAATGAGGTCTTCCGCCAACGGCGATTACCACATTCTTCGCGGTGAACTCCTTCTTGCTGCCGTTTTTCAACGTGGCGACTATCGTGTGAGGATCTTTGAATTCCCCAAGTCCGTTCACATACTCGATGGCCTTGTCTCTGAGATCGACACGAGTTACCCAATTGACGGACTTGATATGGTTCTGGACGGCCTCTGTGAGCGCTGCCCAGTCGATTTTCACCGCCTCGAGCGATGGCACTTGCCAACCGTATGCTACGGCTTCCTAGAATCATACAATAAACTTACTTTATTTGGGGTATCAAACTACATACATCACACGGCCCGGTGAAAAACAATATTAACAGGAATATAAAATCAACAGTACTTTATACAATTTAAACCCTAATAAGACTCTTGTGAAGGCCAAAACTACCACCGGTAAGGACAAACAACCCAGTCATCGAGAAGAACCGGCAAGAAACCTCGATCGGGTTTATTTTTTTAACATATATATATGAACAACACATTACAAGTTAGAATCTTCTTTTTTTTCGGACTAACTATGCTATTGGCCGTGCAAGGCCTTTACAGCTTCACCGGTCTATACAAGTTAGAATCGTTTTTAGTGGATGCACAGAGAGAGGAGTCAATTCCAGAGATCACACATTGATACTTTCTTTGATTACGATAGTATTCAAAAAGAAAAAAAAAATCATTCATTCATAATGCATTAAACAATTGATACTATACAAGACTTAATAGAAATCTGCACATCGTGGCCTCATGAAACGGTGTCCAGCTCAGGATATGCTAAAAGAGAGACAAAAGAGAGAAAAAGAGGTAGCTCGATTTACGTTTACGTATAATCACTTAGAATATATTTGTTTATAAAGTATAGCTTAGCTTCACTGGAAAATGATACAACTTATCTAATAAACCGAATAGATATATCTAAAATAAACCAAAAGGTCACTTGGATTATCCTTGATTTAACCGTACAACAATTTTAAAACTACAGTAGATAAGAGCAGTTTGAGATATAATGTAGTATCCACAATAAGTAAAAAACCTTGCTTTTGAAGATAATTTTAAAATACAATTTGTAATCTTGTAACATAATGTGTTTTGTTTATAAAAAAAACAATCGCTTTTTGGTATGTTATTAGTAACTAGCTGTGCTCGCGACTTCGTCCGTGTGGAACTTTATGTAAAAAACATTGACAAATAAAATCATCTAAATGTTTTTTTTTTTTATTGAAGCACGACAAAGTGACTGCACTATGCCTGATGGTAAGCATAGTACAATCCAAGAACAGTGGCGACCACCGCGAGACAGATCATCCATCGTCGGTCGCCGCTGTTATGCCGGCCACAATGACGAAAGTCACCCGGTACTGGATATGCACAGGCTGATCCCGAAACGCGACGCGCAATAGCGAGTCACTATGACGAGTTTTTCGCCATGTACATGGTGGTTGCGATCCAGTCGGGCTGTATAACCCTACCACCCCGCTATCGCCATTGCCTCGTTCGTTGATCAGCAGGGTGCACAACGTGCAGGTGAGGTTGGCTTGGGTGTCTCAAGTCTTAAGATGTTACTCGACACCCCTTACACCCCATATTAAGTTCATTTACTTAACTACTTTTCTCTCGTACTTAAGTCGCGTCGTCATTAAAATTACAATAACTTTTGATAGAGCGAACCGATTTTAATATAAGCCATTCTCGAATTCACTGGAATACAACACAAAATAAAAAGCGGATGTGAAACATCGAAATTGTTTTGTATAAGTTATGAGCATAAAATAACAGATTACGACAGGAATCACCTATGGCATAAAAACAAAGTAACTCGAATTAAATATTACTCAAGGATTTGCTTTATCATTTTCTTTGTGAGGTTTTACCATGAACTGCACGCTGTAATTTAGCGGTGATGCTTGTCCAGACAAACCGACAGACAGACATTTCTAAGGACGTTGTTGGGGGTAATCTCAGGAACTACTGGTGTGATATGAATAAATTTTTCAATGTTATATAGCTCATTGATCGAGAATGGTTATAGGCTATATATCATCACGCTAAGATCAATAGGAGCAGAGCACAAATGAAAAATGTTTTAAAATCGGGATGTTTTTTCCTTTTGAGAACTGCTGCGTGTTAGTGTATCTATTCCACGCGAACGAAGTCGCGGGCAGGGGCTAGTCAGTCAGTAGTCATAAAGGTCGTCAGGAATGATGCAATATTTTACACGGATACTAAGATTTTTTTTATAATCGCCAAACTATATGTCAAACTATATATCGAACATATATAACTATATATCGACCATATTGTAAACATCCTACAGCGATGATAGCTTAGTTGAAAGCGTATTCGGAGACCGTGACGATGGACGCAGGTTAGAATCCTTGCAACTGAGTCGGTGAAGGAAAACATTGTGATGAAACTCTAACTCTCTCTCTCTCTCTCTCTCTCTCTCTCTCTCTCTCTCTCTAACTAAACGTCTAGCCACGACCCGTTAAGTTGAAAACAGTCGACAAGCACCTGTTAGCTTGTTTACAGTCTTAGGGCGACTTGTACCAAAAACCATTTAAAAATATCCAAAAACCTAACTTTATAATGTGAAGCTGTTAAGACCTTGCTAGGTCAACAGCGTTCGAGAAAAAAGGAAACTATTCGTCCAGATTATTACTGCCATTCTCGAGCAGGTTACAAGCGTCTTACTATAATTTTCAATATTCTAACAAGATAGTGGCACCTTTGTTAGAATAGGAGTTTTTATAGCATATAGGAGTTTTTATAGCATCTCAGAATTCATACTCCTTAGTATGTATTAATGTCCAAATATTTCACTTATGCACAATAACCGAACTATATTACGTAAAACACAATCAGTATCATAAAATACAAAATCAACTGCATGATAGACTTAAGATCTAGCCTAAAACTTCTAAAGTAAACTTAACCGAAAGTTAAACAAACTGAGATTTTTTTTAATGACACAAGTCTTAGGCACTACGTAATCGACACATGTTAAACTTAATTTTTACGTTATACCACGACTTGTGATAAAAATGGTATTTATCACACTTATAGGATATTCTCCATAAATTTATTTACAGTAAGTCACAGTAGTAGTAGTCATGATATGTAGTTAGAATATGCGTAATATACGTAAGTAAATATGAGTCTGAGGGAAGTCGTGGTGGCCTAGTGGTTTGACCTGTGAAATATTATTTCGTTGTCCGCAGGTTCGAACCCCCGGCATGTACTAACGAATTTTTTTGAATTCGCGTATATGTACTAATTTAAATTGGAACACTATCGGCTAACAGTGAAGGAAAACATGGTTAGGAAACCTGAACCTGAGAAATGTGTTTGTAGTACTTCTGTATGTGGGAAAAATATAGAACTGTGTATTTCTCAGAGTTTAAATCGCCAATACATCATTGGTTGACGTGATGATTACGACCACACCTTCCTTCGGGAAGAGGCCTATGGCCCTACAGTGAGTCTCTTACAGGCTGATGATGATGAAATATGAGTCTGTTCATTTATCATTAATAGTGGTAGTCCAGTGATCGAGGTTGATTAATTACTAGCTGTGCCCGCGACTTCGTCCGTGTGGAATATGATATATATGACAAAAAATAAAAATCTAAGCCCCAACTTAGATTGTGTTTTTATTAGAATGATTTGGTAGAATGTTAGGTTATTTACTTGTCTGTATTAAACAATTTTATACCATTTATTGGTTTAGCTGTTTAAATCTTAAATTGAAACTGGTTTCTAGAACTATTCAAGGCATAATTTCGGATGTGGTACCGCTCGCCTCGTCACGCGTCCATCAAGGTCGCATACGAACGACGTTCTTGTAATTCAACGCTCGAATACACACTGCTGGAGAACCAGTCGCAATGACTCAGCATTTACATCCATTATATCGGTACCTAAATTACCGATACGAATCTTTCAGTCATTATATGACTAGTTCTACCTACGGCTTCGTATGCTTTTATTTTCAAGCAAAATATACTTTATTCAATTTTGGCCCTTATGAATATCAAACCTACCACCGGTTCGGAAAACAACCCAGTCATCGAGAAGAACCGGCAAGAAACTCGATCTGGTTTATCTCTTCATCTATACTAATATTATAAAGAGGTAAAATTTGTGACGTTGTAGGGGGTAACCTCAGGAACTACTGGTCCGATTTGAAAAATTATTTCAATGTTATATAGCTAATTTATCGAGGATGGTTATAGGCTATATCATCACACTAAGACCAATAAGAGCGGAGCAACAATGAAGAATATTTAAAAAATCTGGGTTTATTTTCTTCTTGAGAGCTTCCGCTGCGTGTTAGCGTTAGCTCAAGGTATCTATTTCACGCGGGCAGAGGCTAGTTTACTATAAACTGTTACAGTCTTAATTTTTAAGAGTATAATATACCATTCGTAACCTGAAGTTCTAACATACATAATTCCTAAAATTCTTTACAACTTTAGTAAGATTGAAGAGCCTAGTGCACCGTTTTCAACTTTAGTACTAGGGATCAAGTATTATAATGTGGGTAGATATTAAAAAAGAAATTATCGGGCACAAATTACACTCAGACTGGGGTTAATATTTTGTGCATCACACAAATATTTTTGAATATCGACGAAACAAATGCTGTTTAAGGCACAACGTCATCCGCACAGTTAGTAGTTACAACAATTTGGAGAGCGGCCAGTTAGCTTTAACCAAAACTATCAAATTCTGAATACATAAACACATTTATACGACATATATAAAGGTAAATAGAAGTGAATGAGTGTTTCACCGCGTATCAAATTGAATCGATGTAGGTTGATGTATGTCGAAGACCTGACAATGATTTTTATACAAAGTATGGAGCGATACGCATCGCTTTTCTTGACTTTTAATATTAATAACGATACAGGAGTTACTTACGTTCTTTTGTAAATATAGAGTTATAAAAATAATTTCAGCACGCTGTAATAAATATTGTGGTTTATTACACCACCATGTTTTTTTTTATATTATAGGAGGAAAACGAACAGACATGTCACCAGCAACACCGAGGGAGTCACAAATGCGTTACCGGCCTTTTAGGCATATTAGACAGTTTTATGTTTTACGACCCTATAAAATTAACTCAAAAATTATATCTATATATTAATACGCGAAGCAAAATCCTTGTACCCTTTTTAACCGATTTCCCGTAAACGGGTGAACTTGAAATTTGGCATAGTTAAAGTTTATATGGCGGAGAAGTGCAGAAAGCTGTAAAATACATTAGAAGTATATTAAATTAATTAAAATATGCATTACTCACACTACTGCTTGAATTTTACACAACATATACGCACATGTAAATAAAAAAGACATTTTGACAGCTGTCAACAATGACTTCAAAAAAGGTTGCGAAGGAGGTTGCTATGCTCGACTATATGTATTTTTTAACTCTTACGTTCCAATTACCATTTTCCATCCTACATTCAAGAATGATATTACAACATATAACTGTTATTGTAATGTTTATTAATTTTTATGGTGAACTCACTTCAAATTATGATTTAATAAAAAAAATGAGCCAAATAATACTTTGTATAATCAAAATAAGAATGTTGTTCATAAAAGTAATCCTTAGACCTCCACGGTCACAATGTTGCAGTTCAACCTCATTATTACAAATATAATATTGGAGCAGCCACTCAAACAATTTTTCGTCTTATTAGACTCTGTCATGTAAATATTCTCAGAGTCTACTCGGTGACCGTTCCGATCAGAGTCTATGTTATTACTGTTTTAGAACGAGTTCATGTTCCTTATTTAAGGGTCTCGAAGCTGTAATGGGCCGATACACGCGCTCTATGCGTGTGGCCCGCATAACATCGAAATCAGCTCGACCGAGACCCCCTAAGATGCGCACGTTTGAGAAATAAGGCACATGGATTCGTTCTTTTGTCATTATTTCCCTAGACCATGGCATTGACATAGATTTATTACATCTTGCACAGTTTAAATCAATACTTATTCAATTCGTTCCTTATTGTCTATATAACTTATTGCTAACACTGTGTTTCTACAAACTAAAACAATATGTACTACAAACTAATGCGTAATAAATTTATGTGTTTCACATCTTACTGCTATTCACTATTTAAAACTATTCAATGTCACTAAATATCTTGCACATGCTCGCTGTCCGTAACACTCATGTAGCAACAAAAAAGAATTTATTTTCAAAAGTTAATGGTAATGTTAAAAACATATTTGTTTTGGATTCATCATTTAATTCTACTGTGTATCCATTACTTTTCCTAAAGATGATACTGGACATATCACTATTTCTCATAATCAACAGACTACATTTAATTAAATATCACCCAGAAATAGCACCCACTCATGGTGTCGTGTAAAATTAATTGAAAATTGTGTCATGGGTTGCGATAAATTTCTTTATTTTTGTAAAGTTATGTTTACTTAGAATTTTAGAGCTTTACCACCTGTTTATTGTTTAAAATTTATAATTAATTTCAATTTTCAATTACACATTTTTTTTGTTTATATAATTAAAGACCATAGCAAATGGTAAATAACTGAGTAGCCATGAAGAAACCCTTTGATTATAGAAGTATACCCTCTGACAAAAGAACCCTAATAAAGTTCAAACTTTAAAAAATCAATTAACTATGGTCGAATGTCGACCACTGGGCGCCCACTAGTTATAAATAATTACGTAGACGGTTTACAAACTTTTAAAACACAACCAAAGAACGTTCTTGCTTAATTTTTTATATGCAACTAAAATGTGGAAAAAATAGTACCTACTAGTACAAGATCTTTAGTTTCAGATAAAATATTAACTTGTACTAAGTTCAATGAACCGGTGCATAATCATTATATTACTTCTAACTTCAACTTGAAAGTTGAAAATTTTTTCGTATTGCCCTAAGCGGTTTTCGCGGTACTGTCCATTGAGTAGTACCTTTAAGACTTTTCATCGATGCGTTTTCGAGCGTTTGTAGGTAGTTTCCATACAGTCTTTTATATTTATACTGTGGTAACAATCTAGAAGACTAGTTGCCACAAATAAAATAAGAGGGATTGTTCCCTGACATACAACCGTAAAAACCCATATAATTTAAGAACGAAATCGCCTTTGTGAAATTAAATGCATTCAAATGCAAAGAGCACTGCATTATAATTCGAGTACAAACGGAGCGAACAATCCACGGAGTAGATAAGGCACATACGATATGGCCTCGGTCGGTGCTTCATGCCCACCGATATAAATTGCTGAGAACAATTCAGACAACAGCTATGAGTTCACCAATAAAACGTCATCTATAGATGAGTATAAGGCGAATTTAGCTTCGTGTTAGCAGTGAATTTAAGACTCGCTTTTGTACCTTTTAAAATCTTTCGATAAGAACAGTATTTATGTCAATGAAGTTATAAACATGATTGTGAATTCTAAAGGGCCCTTGAAGATTGATTTTTGACACGACACATTTATCAACGCAACAAGACAATACTAAGTTTTGCGAGGACGGTAAAAATAAAATAAAACAACATTGTAAAATAAAGAAAAAAAAACAACATTGTAAAAATTAGGAAATCTACTACCATTCTTAGTCCAATCACTTAAAATTATCTTCATGGGTGTCACAAGAAATGTATCAAATTAATCGCGATTGGAATCCGCTTACAATTCAACTTCGCTTCAATATTTTTTTAATACGGATCTGTCAGTAAAAACCTACAGGTGTGTTCCCGCAGCCTCATTTGACAGCCAGGTAATATCGTGGTCAAATTGTAGAAAATTAAAAAAAAAAACCTAAATTCTACAAACATACTACAAATTATAGAGGCCGTCAAGCAGCGTACCATTGAACTCTTGGTTGTTCTCAAACCTTTGCAATAAAATAAATGAAACTAACCATCCTTAAAAATCATCTCTACTCATATTATAAAGGGTTTGTTTGTATATTTGCTCTAATCTCAAGTAGTACTCGTCCGATTTGAAAAAATCTTTCAGTGTTAGATAAGTCATTTATTGGGGAAGGCTATAGGGTATATATCATCACGCATCATTGGGGTGTAAGGGGTGTCGAGTAACATCTTAAGACTTGAGACACCCAAGCCAACCTCACCTGCACGTGGTGTACCCTGCTGAACAACGAACGAGGCAATGGCGCAAGCAGGGTGGTAGGGTTTTACAGCCCGACTGGGTCGCAACCACTATGTATATGGCGAAAAAACCCGTCATAGTGACACGCTTCTGCGTGTCGCGTTTCGGGATCAGCCTGTGCATATCCAGTACCGGGTGACTTTCGTCATTATGGCCGGCATGACAGCGGCGACCGGCGATGGATAATCTGTCTCTCGATGGTTGCCGATGTTTTTGGATTGTACTATGCTTAACATCAGGCATAGTACAGTCACTTTGTCGTGCTTCAATAAAAAAAAAAAAAACACTAAAACCAATAGCAATGGAGCACCAATGAAGAATGTTTCAAAATCGGGATTTTATTTTTCCTTTTGAAAGCTTCTGTATTTACTAATACAATATAAATTCAATTTATATCGTATTAATACATCCATACATTTATCGTTCATATTATTAATACAACCTTTTATTTTTCTATAACTCTATTTATTTTGTATTGAAACTTGTCGAAATATTAATCATTGTACTACTACACCTTTATTTAAACAATAAAATACCTAAAATATGTATAACATTTACAATTAATATATCTTCTTTGTAACACAACTATATAGATTCATCTACACTATCAATAAGCTTCTTTACTCTATCCTGGACACTCTAAAACAGTGGTCCTCAACCTTTTTTTTAAACGAGCCACAAATACGTTTCACTTATGTTGTCGCGGGCCGCAAATTACAAATATTTAGATATTAAACAAAAACCGCAATTTCAAATTAGCAACGTAATATTGTATTGAAAAAC
The DNA here is from genome assembly GCA_014332785.1 of Antheraea mylitta. Taxonomy (NCBI): domain Eukaryota; kingdom Metazoa; phylum Arthropoda; class Insecta; order Lepidoptera; family Saturniidae; genus Antheraea; species Antheraea mylitta. The sequence goes on along the minus strand of JACEII010000022.1, from coordinate 4,876,813 downwards.
GTTTATCCAATAAAAGAAGCTTGGTACTCCTATAACCCCTATATCATAAGAAACACATTGCGGTCGGGTTATCTGGGATCTATTTAATTTACTCAGCGTGCTCATGATCTTATTGATGGGCACGAAATTTAAAATAATTGAAAATAAAGTATAATCGGATGAGACAATTACAAAGACCCGGCGGACCGCAGGTTGAGTATAGCTGCTCTAAAACCTTAATTCCCAAAGTGGTCCAAGTAGTTTTTTGAGTTTAACGTGAACAGACCGACAGACATGGCAGAGGACTTTGTCTTATACTATGTAGTGATAATATTATATTGAATTTTATAAATAAACTATATTTGAACGCGGTATTTCATGAGATTTTGTGTAGTTACTATTTGTTGCATTTAGTATCACCTGTTCTTAACAGTCCAAAGCAGTACATGACGAACATAACCTTTGACCAATGGTTTCATTTTTTTTAAGTTATATGTTTAATGTTTGACCATAATTGCACTAGGTATTAAATTAAAATGTGGCTTAGAACTGAACCACGCATCGGCATAGGCTTAGCAGGGGACTGATTCTCAAGTATTTGGCAATTCATTTCCAACTAGATTTTTACCAAATAGATTAAGGTTTAGCAAGTGAATAAGACAAAAATACTCCTGGAAAAGCTACTTAACCTATATCTAAATCTATAATTCGCTTTATTTTAAAACTACTCGAAACAAATAATAAACAAGATATATCATTACAAGAATAATCCAAGTTTCACATATTTCTCGAGTTCAGGAACAAAGGATTCAAGTGGGAAGGAGCCGGATAATATCACTTACCGAATCCTAGAAGAAAGGAAAATTGTATCACTGTCTTTGAAGACTTTAAAAATTCCTAAGCGAAAACGCAAGATATCTCTGAGAAATCTTGACTAATATTTTATGTTGGTGCACGGCACACCTCGGCCTGGGCTGTTGCCCGATACATGCAATTCGCGACCTATCTGAGCTAATCTAAGCTACATATTCATACTTATATGAGTTATCGAAACATATATATGTATCAAGCATATATATCTCGACAACTCTTATATGTATTTAGTGTCGGATAATTTTTCTAAAATATTTCAGTTTGATAAGGGAAAAATAAAACCCTTCCACTTTCATGTGTAAGCATGTGTTCGTGCACGTGTGTGGAGGTGATATGTGTACAAACAAATCGACAGACAGACATTTCTAAAAATGAAATGTACTTCATTACTTGTACCAAGACTCTTGCAACAATTTTATTCTCGTGTAGTCCGGTGAAGCTGTTAAGACCTTGCTAGGTCAATAGCGTAGTCAGTTCGAGTAAAAAAAGAAACAATTTTATTCATAAAAATCTTCTAAGTAGAGACACGTAGGATTTAATTTTTTATTATATGCATAGATAACCAAAAAGGAGTAATGAAAAAAAAAAACAAACACCTCCGCCATGTTTGAGGCATGTGGTGAGAGAATCACGCATTATCGCGATACCCGTAGTTAATTTCAATATAAGCGTCTCGTGTTTTTTATCTCAGAAATAAACAATGTAAAGGTGTATATATCGTGGGAAAATATTTGAGTTTAATAAACCTTGAGACATTAGATTTCGAAGCTAATTAAAAAAATTAATTTAATATGTGTTCATGTTTGTTCAAGTTTAAAGTCATTGTCGGATTGCAAAATGAAAGAATCCAATTTTAATTTCTCTTTACCTTTATGTTAAATGCATCTGGTACGAAAAGTATGAATGTTATTTAGAAAAAAAAAAAAGAGTACTTACGTGAATGTTTTCTCCCAAGATGGCGGCCTGGTGCATCAGTTTCTTAGGTATACATCCGACGTTAACACAGGTGCCGCCGAGACCCCATTTCGTGCCTTGCGGTGATGGCGTCACGTAATCTAGCACGGTGACGCGGGCACCATGGTTTATAGCCTCCTTCGCACATGCGAGACCACCGGACCCGCCGCCAATGACCGCAAGGTCGTAGTCAAACTTTCCATCTAAAATGATCGAAAGAACGTGAAACTTTCTTCATTGAATTAAAACTTAATTTCATTGTATTAATCCGCTTACTAATTACGTATTTTGAATAACACAAATGGCAAAATATTGACTTGTAAACAGGCAAACTTAACAAAGCACCTTTGTATACATATAATAACCAAAACCTTTGTACGTTTAAGCCAATAAAATGCACATTTTAACTGATACTTTGCCTACACGCTGTTTTTCTGCCTACACGCTTTTTTCTTTTTAGGAGAAATAAACGACAAAGTGTTGTACCCTTATTTTTCCCTATCCTATAGAGTTTAGAGGATTTTTTCCGACACAAAATACATATAGGAGTTGTTGAGGCACGCATGCTTGGTACACATGCATGTTTCAATAACTCATATACGTATATCTAGATAGCTTAGCTTAGGTTAGCTCAGATAGGTCGCGATTTTTGCACAAAACAGGCGACAGCCCAAGCCGAGGTGTGCCGTGCACCCTCGAGTTAGTCGCTCAAACATCCCAAATCGGCTGAGTGCCTTCAGCGCTCGCCTCAATAGTTCGAAGCTGTAAAGGCCTTTCCAGGTCAACAGCGTTCTAATCTCGAAAAAAAAAAAACTGATACTAGTGGTCGCATAATAGTCGAAATTCGACTGTAATTAATTATTTCGTAAATCAAAATATCCTTTATTCAATTTAGACTCTGAAAAGGTGCTTATGAGCATCAAGGCAACCACCGGTTCGGACAAACAACCCAGTCATCGACAAGAATCGGCAAGAAACTCGATCTGGTTTATCTCTTCATGTTATATATTTTCACAAAACATAAATAGTTACATTCGTTATTAGTGGAAACACAGAGAGGGGCGTAATTTCCAGACGTCACAATCGTTCACATATTGATCCTCCCTATAATAATAGCTTTAAATATTAAAACCAGCTTGACTTGGTTCTTGAACTCATTATCCGACAAATCGGTAATGTGTTTTGGGACTTTGTTATAAAACCTAATACTATTACCTAAAAAACTGTTTTTGGACTTAGTGATCCTAAGGCATGGAATGACCTTAACCTAATAACCTTTAAATATGTACCTTTATTGAGGTTCAAAGTATATACCTCAATAATTATTGCCTATTTTTTTATTTTGTTGTTACATACTATAGATTAAGATCTCAGAGCGATCAAACGTAACTTATTGTTAAATATATGAAACTTTAAGCAGTGAGTAGTGTTTTGTGTACTTGGAACGCTTGCACAGTCAAAGTTTGCGTCTGGGGCTAATGTACTGACATCAGGTGAGAAAGGTTACTAAAAGCTACTTTACTTGAATTTAAATATGTTGTATTTAAATGTGTTGAATGTAAAAATGTGTAGTTTTTATATATGTTTTATATAGTATAATTCTAAAGTAGTATCCAGTATCGGCAGACACTTTCCGGGGTCCACAACTTCTGCCAGACACTTTAATGCAGGCAGAAAAATGAATGAACTTTACTTATATATATGTTATGCAAATAACTATTAAAGAACTATATTTCATCAGCTAGGCAAATTGTATGAGCCAAACATCCCGCCAGACGTGAAAAATAGAAATACATATTATAATGTGTCTAAGTGATAAACTTTACTCAAAGCGACTGTTAGATAACAGACTCCCATGTTGGACTTGTTAAGTGTTATACATCCAGTATGAACAATAGAAAATAAATGTTTTATCTTATTTTTTGAGCCTAACTGCAATACAGCTTAAAAAAATGTTATTGTGTTCTCTATATTATCTTGAACTAAGCCAAATCACACATACCTCTGAACACACAATTTGCCTTAAAAGGCGATTTTGTTTATTCATATATAAATAGTTATTCAGTAGTATAGTCTCACTTATCAATCACATTGAAAAGCAGGTGTGTCGAATTATTGGTATGTTCAGATTATAGGATTGAACGGTAAGGTTAGGTAAGGTTATACCGCAAGCACTGAGGGAAGTAGGGAGGGGTGAGGGAAGCTTGAAAGGTGATAAATTATTGGACATAGCGGACTACTGAAGTGTCGGATTATTGAGACTCTACTATATAGGTATATTTTTGATTGAAGTCTGACTTTACTTGTTAAAGTTGATACTTAGTTATGCATGCTATCGTTTTATTCTTGCGAAATATAAAGTCAGGATGACGGTAACTGTCATCAGTTAAAGTGGATATGACATAGAAAATGAATGTTATAATCAAGACAAAAATCATGACTAATATATCCCAGTATTATGACAATTTAACACTCATAAATAACAACAAAAACATGGGATTATATGATTAAAAACGTATTTTCCTTACATCCTTGTTTAAGTATGCATAACATGGTAGAATGTGAACAGGATTCAATTAACCATACCGAAAATATAGCAACTGTTAAAGGCCCTCCTCCTACATTACACGGGTACAATATACAATTGTCTTCACATTACACATTTTTGCAGTCTTTTCTCGAAACACATGAAAGGATACATACACAACAGTAAAATAAATAGACAATAAATAAATGCCTTTTTTAAATATTTTGTCTAAAGCGTACTCATTATCATTACGAAACAGGAACAAAAACAAATAAACGAGGAAAATAACTATCAAAAAACCAGATGGCAACCATACACAGTGGTATAATTTTTTTTTTTCATGACATTATACTAAAATTAGAACATAATACACATCTGTGCGTATAATAAATTAATTCATTAATTCTCATACAGTCTTACTACTTTCAATTATTTGTAAACTATTTCAGATATATTACAAAATATGAGGACAAATTAAAACAAGAAATGAGATGATGTTGAAGGATTATACAATGTAACAAGGCAATTTACACTGTCACAACAATGATAAATGAAAAATAGAAGAAAATTTATTATCTTAAGAAATTCTACTGCTGAAGTGGTAAAATTAAGCTCTGACCTTGAAAATTGAAATTTTCACATACTCTAAATGTTTCTCAGATTAAATGCAATAATAAAGAAATATTAAATGTTTATACACTAAAATGACTCCATACTGTTAAATTTGTTAAATAGATCTCTTGTATATAATAATTGAAGTTAAATTATAAATATAAAATAATATCAAAGGTCTCTGTATCTGTCTGTGAAAATAGTATTGTAGTTTCATAGGAATTATGTGTTATTATCCACATAAATTCTGGACTGTTTTGGTTTTTTTTTTGTATTATAATTTTCTCATTAGTTCTTAAACCCTAACTATGCCTACTAACGATCTAAAGACCTAGATCTAAGATCTAAAGATTTTAAGTCACTTGTTACTTTTGTTATTAAAGCTCAGCCCCTATAAAGTAATGTATAAAGTAGTAGTCCCGTGAAGCTGTTAAGACCTTGCTGGGTTAATAGTGTAGTCATTTCGAGAAAAAAAAAGGCCCCAATAAAAAAGCATAATAATATGTAGCTAAGATGATTCTCTGAGAATCCTCTGTATACCAATGAAAGTCTTCTCAAAGTAAATATAGTTTCCAAGATTAATCTGGATTATTTTAGAAGCATAAATTCTAATATGTGTGTTATTTAGATTTATATTCCACTAGTCTCTGCCCGCGATTTCGTTTGCGTAGAATAGATACACTAACACCAACACTAACACGCAGCAATTCTTAAAAGGAAAAAACATTCTGATTTTGAAACATTTTTCATCTGTGCTCCGCTCCTATTGATCTTAGTGTGATGGTATATAGCCTATAACCATTCTCGATGAATGAGTTGTATAACATTGAAATAATTATTCAAATCGGACCAGTAGTTCCTGAGATTACGCCCTACAACACCACAACGTCACAAACTTTACCTCTTTATAATATTAGTATAGGTTATCAGTTATGGTAAATGGTATATGATAATGTATTCTAATATAAATAGATAGGATTTATTAATAGAAATAGAAACAACTAAATATATAAATATCATCCTGAATTTTAAAACTATAGTTTCCATAACAATTAAACATCACATAATAATCAATGATATCCATCTTTTCTATAAGAATACCAGCTTGGTATAAAACTTTGACATAAAGCAGCATTCAGGAAAAAAAGCTGGTTATATAATACGCTAATATTTTCATGTTACTGGTGATATATTGTCACTCACAGGGTACTAATTAACTCTAAATAAAGAGGGATTAAGGCATATTTTATTTTGTTTGTGAATTTCATTTTATTATGAAGAAATTACCCAAAAATAAAGTTTATATTATTTAAAGGAGACTGCTGTTTGATGGAATCTTTGCGCCAGCGTTAAATAATTATCTTTTCTGTAGTTTTCAATATCTTTTTACCTTGACACTCATATTTTAAATACAAAACATAGTATCTTTTATACTACCAAATCCATCAATACTAATTAATAAAATAAATGTTATAAATAAAATGGATAATGTCTTTAACAAACCCATGAGCCCAGTGACATGTACAGTTTTGAATAACATTGAATAGTGCATAATATAAATGATATTATACCTTCAAAGCTGTCTATGGGAGCAACCAACTTGGTTTTACGGCTACAACACAGCCAGCCGCCTGACCAAACAAATTATCGAATATAAAATAACTTGCTTATATTTTATACCATATAAAAATAATCTTTTAGACAACATAATACAAATATTAACACAATATATTGTTCACGATCAGTATTATGGATAAACAAAAAGAAATAAAAGATCATGGAGATCCTTGTATATGAATTAATGAGATGTATATAAAACACCCTTAAACAATGAAAACAAGAATGGTTAAAGAAAAGTGATGCAATAATGGGAAACAAATAAAAAATAAAGTACATTGAAAAATAAGTCAAAATAAAATTGGATTAATTTAACACCTCAACATTATAATTATAATATATCTGCTATGAGACTTGTCATGCTCAGTTTCTTTTTTTTTTGTTGTTTTAGAATTAATAAGGCATGTACAGCCAAACCATAGTTTAATCAAATCATACAAAGAAGCAAAATTAAAAACTTTTATAATCTGTTATGATTTGATTGCTTATAATCAAATATTACTCTAATCATATTCACACTGTTCAGACAGGTGGGTGGCTCAAAATAGTAAGACGAAATGCTCTGTTTAATTGAACAAGTTTAATCTAAATATTTAATTTTAAATACATTTTTAATGTGAATCCTGATTTTGATAATTTAGAGGTTACAATTATAAGATAGATCAATTGGTGGTAATAGGCTTTTTCAAAAATATCCCTTGATATGCTAATGAAGCTCTTTAAAAAAGTAAAATCAACATTTATTAAAACTTACAAATAATTACTATATTGCATCTTAAACAATGATTTTAAATCATGATATTATTTGCAAATTTTAAATTTATTTAAATCATTATAGGTTGTGAAAAATAATAAAATAGAATAATTAGTCTGGAATAATTTATATACATTTAGATCTTAGATGCAAATTTGTAATTATAAATAGACCCTGGTGATATAGCAAATCATTAAAATTATTATTGAATATTATTTTAAATATTGTCTATTTAAATTTCTCTTCAAATTACTTTTTTTGTGTTCACTATGTAACAACTCATTCCTAGTTTCATGCTTTTACTTTTGTCAAAGAATAATAAAAAATACTATTCACAAAATACACAGCAAATTTCCTGTTTTTAACATTTACCTGTCCGGAGCGGCATTTTCACAGGTAGACTAGTACTACTATATCTATATAAATACTTAAAAGGTTAACTTTAATTACATTTAGTGGAAAAAAAATTATTTCCCTTGGAAACAAAAACAAAAAATCTACATAAATAGTTTTATTTTTTATCCTGGAAAAATAAATATATATCATTATATATCTACACATTTATTATTTTATGTACTTTGACAATCATTTTATTTGTTCACTGCCAATATTTTAATAGATTTTTAACTTTATTCTGTGTAGTCATGTGATCCAATCTTTGCAATTGTTACACACAAAAATCTATGCATGTTCATGCAATGTATACTTTGTTAATGCTGTGTGTTAATAATGGTAAAATTACCTATAGACATCTTTAGTAGAAAGGAGCCTGTAAAATACTCTATAGAGATTGAGGTTATGCAAGATTATCAATATTTCAAGGCTGTATAGCTATTTGACACACACTTATCTACTCACTGTAAGTTAACGATCGCCGTCCCAGTAGTACCAGAGTTTCTATCGATTTCAGCGGCTTCAAAAAACCATTTATCCTTACATTATGAAGTATTGACATTTTGACGTTATTGTAATAGTGACAGAGGCAACAGCGCAACGAAACGGTGCGATAACTTCCTATCAAGTGTCAAGAATTTACTAAAACCACGTTCAGGGTTAGAAGGATGAAAACTGTACTGATCACAGGAGCTAACCGCGGCCTCGGCCTGGGTATGGTCAAATATCTCACTGAGCATAACAAGGTGGAAAGAATAATTGCGACATGCCGGAACGCGTCCGAGGTATGTTACCAATATAGTAAAATAAAAAAGACTCACCTATGGGTGCCATGATTTCTTTCGTTACACGTTAATTACAAATAAACTTGAAAGACTTAACACAATTTAAGTATCACAGAAAACACACGTCTCACGGTCAGATACAATAAATTTATAATCGAGCGACGTTCGCGAGGTAGGTGGTTTTTAAATATGCGCGAAAGGGACGGCGCAGCGCAACGCTTCGCCAGTGACAGTCATGACGTGCCAGATGACGCTGACGTCACGAGGTTGAAAATGAACCGGCAAGTTAAGCGCGCATAGAGCATGACGTTTCAAATTTTATGTGTGATGAATTTTAATGACCTCATGAATTGAGACTTCTTTGATTCATGTAAAATGAGGTTTCATAATAATTTATAAAGAAAGAAAATAAATTTATGGAAGCAAATACACGGAAAATATAATAGTAAAAAAGTTAAAATTACAAAAACGTGTATAGCATAAATAAAATTTAACGTTAGAAGATATTAAAATTACGCCATGGTAATGCTACAGTGGCAAACAATTCAGCATGTACTGGCTGCTACCACGGAATAAAGAATAGAACTTTCGTGGCTGTTTCCTACGCAAGTGACCCCAGTGCTGATCTTCAATTGAGGCCATGTGTCGACTATCCCAAGTGTCATCTAATCTTATCTTTTATCTACCTATCTGAAAGTTTTTTCCGAGTACAAATAGGAAACTTAAGAATAAGAGATGTAGAGATAATGACAACGGCAACCGTCTTTTTGTATGAAAAAATATCCGTCAAAATGCATTAGATTATACAAGGCACCAACTTCTTACCACGTAACCTATTTTTTTTTTTTTACTTTATTTTTGGCAATTAATCTTTCAGATTATTGTTGCCATCGTCACGTAGTCGATAATATTACAAGCGTCGTGCAATCACTTCAATATTGCGTCGCGAGAGTCAATATTCTAACAAGATGGTGGATCCCTTGTTAGAACCTGCTAGGGAGTTTTTGTGGCATCTCAGAATTTCATGCTCCGTGGTATTATTTTCTATTCACTTCACTTATGCGCAATAAACTAACTAGATTACGTAAAATTCCACCAAATTTACAAAATATAGAGTCCAATAACACAAGATTATGAATAAAATATAAAATCCACTACATGACAGACTAAAATCCCGCCAAAAACTCCACGTAACCTATTTGTTAAATTATTTTTAAATGTTTTATAAGAGTACATTTTCAAAACTAAACGAACATTATTTAAAACTTAGAGAAATTTTATCACTCTCCACATTTTTTTCACATTTACAAAATGATTTCGGTCTACGTAAATAAACGTTAAGGTTTTGTATACTGGACTATCACTAACTACTGATACTAATCACCAAAAACATTAAATAAAGTATTAAGAGGATACTACGTAATATTAAATTTTCTAACTTTGCACACTTGAATCTGTCAGCAACTGCTACATTCAAACCATACCCTTTGCCTATGCTAGTGCCAATTATGAGTATTTTGAAACGATTATAAGTGTGCGTTGAGCCGGATACTCATTTAACATACCCCTCATATGAGACGGTTCTCCATAATTAAGAGAAATCTAAACTAATATTATAAAGTGGTAAAGTTTGTGAGTTTGTGACGTAGGAGGTAATCTCATTAGAAAAATTCTGTCAGTGTATAGCTATATATAGCTATACACTATACTATACTATATATATATATATATATAGCTCATTTGTCGAGGAAGGTTATAGGCTATACATCATCACGCTAAGACTAATAGGAGCTGAGCAACAATGAAGAATATTTCAAAATCGGGGTTTTGTTATCTTAAATGTTTTCACTGCGTGTTAGCGTTAGCGAAAAGTAACTATTCTACGCAAACGAAGTCGCGAGCAGAGGCTAACTAAAAATAAAATTATTAATTATTCCACAAAATTTTAGCATTTCTGTTTTATGAACAGGGTAAACAATAAAATGATTGTACATACTGCAGACTGCTGTGTATTATCTATAAATTCAAAGTGAAATATCCCATCATTATATTTTCGCCTTTACAGGATATCTTAATAGTAGCTGATTCTTAAAATGATCACTTCTATAATGACAATGTATTTTATTTATTACTAACCTCTGCACATGACTTCGTTTGCGTGGAATAGTCAATTTGGTCTAACGCTAACATGCAGCAGAAACTCAAGGAAAAAAACTATTTTGAAACATTCTGCATTGGTGCTCCGCTCTTATTAGTCTTAGCGCGATGCTATGTAGCCTATAACCATCCTCGATAAATGAGCCATATATCAATGAAAGAATTACCCCCTACAACCTCACAAACTTTACCTCTCTATAATATTAGTATTTAAGTATTTATTTATTATTTTGTAAATGAAACCTGATATGACCATAGAAAAGTTTGAATTAAGTTAAAAACTGGGAGTTTTTGGAGGGATCTTGGAATGTAATAAAGTGGATTTTATACTTTATTAACCGACGAAAAAAACGGAGGAGGTTCTCAATTCGTCGCGTGTAGATATATATATATATTTATGTATGATCACACATAACTTTTTACAGTATAGTCCGATTTTAAAAATTCTTTTTTCATTAGAAAGGGTATACTCCGAAGTTAGTCAAAATTTCAACCCTAAGGGTATGAAAATCGACAATGATTGATTTATTCACGCACTGATTATATCTATTACCGCGCATAACTTTAGACAGAATAGTCCGAACTAAATTATTATCCTTTGATTTGAAAGAGTATACCCAGAAGTTAGTCCCATATACATGTAAACATGAAAAAAGGAACCCCAAGGGTAGAAAAACAGGGCATGATTTATAATTCAGCTTCTGAGTTGTGTATTACAAATAAATTAAGCATGTAGTAATTAATAAGATCATAGCCACAAAAAATTATAAAATAAAAACTTTTTAACAAAAATTTAAACCGCCGAAAAAACTGAAAAGCAAAAAACAATAAACCTTTTACTTTATTCATCTTAATAACTAAGTTCTTAAACTAATAGAAGTATACCTAAGAAATTTTGAGTCGGTTAATACGGTTTGGTTATTGTGCTCAAATGAAGCGGATGAGAACATTACCAGGAAGCATGGATTCTGACTTACCACAACAACTCCCTGCAATGGTCTAACAAAACAACCACAAACTTGAAAGTTCATTAAAAGATCGCAGGAATCTTGTAATATCGTTACCTACTCGACAATGGCAGTAATTATTTACTGGAAAATTATTTGTCATAAATAAAATAAAAATAATTATTAGTAAAATAAAATATGTGTTTACGTCCACAGTTATATCTATCTATGTATCTTTAAACGAGCAATTCTTCTCTTCTTTTTATATTTGTATATATTCAGGGTCTCGGAAACGGCGTCATCTATTTCAAGCTTAGTATGTAGGTAGTTTCGGTGACGATAAATCGATCTAGCTAGATTTTATTCACAGAAAACTTTTTTGACTGAGTTTTCAGGCAATGAAAAAATATAGCTAGAATATAAAGGTAAATTTCGCCGCCGCTGTCAAAACAAGAATAGTTCTGATAGAAATCGGCTGCTTCGAAAATCCGTGTAACTCCAGTTTGAATCCGAGTGACAGCAAAAGAATCTTTTTTAATTTTTTTTTTTGTAGCCAAAATGATAATTTTTTGAGGCAACCTAATAGTTTATTTTAATTTAAAAATCTTTTTTAAAGAATCGAGCTAGGTTCGGTCGCCCAGGTACTAAAAGATTATATGCTCATTCAAGGTATTTTAGCTTTTAAAAGCATTTTTATATTTTTCAGGACCTGAAAAAAATATCAGATGGAAATGAAAAGTTGACTATTTTACATTTGGGTAACAACATTTTCTTCCAAATTGTTTTGAAAATATATTTAATTTTTACTCATGAAATATGATTGTAACATTTAGTTTTTTCTAGATTTGACTAAGACGTCAGGATTTGATGACTTTTCTTCGCAAGTGTCTAAGGTTGTCGGAGAATCGGGGTTAAATTTACTAATCAATAATGCCGGAGTCACCACCAAGTTTACGAAATTGAATTTAGTGAAGACTGAACAATTAATTGACAATCTCACCGTCAACACTGTGGCTCCGATAATGCTTACAAAGGTAAGCACTGAATAACAATTTGAAGTTATACTTCTTTTGGCGCGTTTGAGAAGAATGAAGAAAGTGAATTTTTACGATGCGCGCTCACACCGACACCTAGTAGCAACGCCATGAAGTTGGTCGGTTAAGTTTTCGTACTACAACACGTGTTTTATATCAGAGGAGATTAAAAAAAAATATTTATACATAAATATTTATACATGTGTATTTGTAAGTATTCGTGATAAAACTGTTTCGTTAAATTATAAACTCTCTTAAATGGGTTTATAGATTTGAGGTTAACTGTCGATATCTATTCTTTTTATTTGGTTACATTATAAATTGTTATTATTATTACATAGTTATTTGATAAATATTCAATTCTATTTATTTTTAGTATTTTACTAGGTTTTTTATACAAACATATAGAAAATTAATGTATAGACATTTTAAGGATATTTATATTTTTTTAATACACCATTATTTGATTGTATTTGAAGTCTTTTTTAAGCTAAGAAAGTGTAACGTAATTATTTATTTATTTGTTAATAATCAATAATCATCCAAATAAATTATCTTACCGTTGTTTGAAATAGTATTTATCTCATTTCTCAGGTTCAGGTTTCCTCACGATGTCTCCCTTCACCGGATATTCCATCGGTCACTAAACTACCACGACAATAAAACAACTTTTGGTCACTGTAAAATGATAGATAAAAAGCGAACCGAATAGGGGCGGAGATGGTGGAGTAATTGACAATTTACTGGGTTGCAAATTTTTAATTAAATAAAAACACATTCACAGAGTCTATTGCCACTTTTGAAGCAAGCCGCGCAGACAAACATCAACGAACCGATGGGTGCCAATCGTGCTGCCGTGATCAATATAAGCTCTGTTCTTGGTTCTATTGGACAAAACGACCAAGGCGGCTTCTATCCTTACCGTTGTTCTAAGGTAACTCAAAACTCAAAGCAATATCGTTTAATGATTATAGGTTATATTAATTAACCCTAATCTCACGCGAAATCTTTCAAAAGTTGTATTTTAGGTCCGTTGCGTCGGCGTGTATTAATTAACCCTAATCTCACGCGAGATCTTTCAAAAGTTGTATGTTAGGTCCGTTCCGTCGGCGTGGAGCCCTTGAGTGCGCTGCTCGCGCGATACAATGACACAAAATGTTACATCACTGCAACAACAGTACACATATCACCCCCACGGATGTGCACGCATACACGCTTACACATGAAAGTGGAAGGGTTTTGTTTCTCTCCCTTACCGAACTGAAATAGTTTGGAAAATTATCCGATACGAAATATATATAGGAGTTGTTGAGATATGTATGCTTGGTACACATATATGCTCCAACAACTCATATATATATATGAATAGTTCGCTTAGGTCAGCTCAGATAGGTCACGAATTGCACGTGTTGGGCAGCAGCCCAGGCCGAGGTATGCCGTGCACCCTTGAGCTAGTTGCCCAAATAAAATCGGCCGAGTGCCGCAAGCGCTCGCCTTAGTATTCCGGTGAAGCTGTTAAGACCTTGCTGGGTCAAGAGCGTAAACAGTTCGAAAAAAAAAAGGATTTAATAAACCGCAAAAAGAGCAGTTCTACAAATATAGCTGTATAAAATTAGTAACGGCCCGCGACTTTGTCCGCGTTAAAATACAATCTTACATACAATACAATACATCTTAACGATACCTAGTGCCCAATTGTAGTAAAAATTAGCATGTTGAGTATAAATTGCCTTGCGTTCATTAAAAAAAAAACATAATATGCTCTATTTTTTATTGTTACTTTAATTTTTTACTGTTATTACATTTAGTTGTAATAATTATTATTATTCTTCTTCTTCTATTTTATTTTTGGCAAACAGTCTTCTAGCAGACGATTACTGCCATTGCCAAGAGAGTAACGATATTACAAGTTTCTTAATATAATTTCAATGAACTAACAAGACGGTGGCCATCTTGTTAGAACTTTCCAGGGAGTTATTGTGGCAAGTCAGAATCCATGCTCCGTGGCATTATTTCCGATCCACTTCACTCGTGCACAATTACCAAATTATATTAAGTAAAGCGCTACCAACATTACAAAATATAGAGCCAAATAACACAAGATTATGTATAAAATATTCCAGGCATTCCAAGATCCCGCCAAAACTCAGTAATTACATCATTACATTTCGAAATGTCAATACTAAACAACTATGTAAATAATCATGGATTTTAATGTGTTGAAGAATTGTGTTAGATTTTAGCATATTTCAGCATTGAAATAATTGATTGAAGAAGACGTTACTTTGCGGAAATCCATCATTGAATACTAAGGTGGATGCTACTTTGCACTTCCGCCTGGAATTGATTGATCACTACTACGTCTAACTACAACAAAAAGAAAATCAATTATTAATAAACATATATTTTGTATGTATTAATTATATTTTGTATAATTAATCTAATATATCAAATTCTCGTGTCACAGTTTTCGTTGCCATACTCCTCCGAAACGGCTTGACCGATTTTGATGAAATTTTTTGTGCTTATCCGGTATCTATGAGAATCGTCCAACATCTATTTTTCATCCCCCTAAATATTTTTTTTATTTTTTAGACAAAATTTTTAATTTCTATTTTTTTATGATACAACATACAAAAATACATACAATCCTCAATTTTCACCCTTCTACGATCAACCCTTATTTTTTAATAGCCATCTTAGTAATTAATCATTTTTCACCACTTGGTAAATTATCCCAGAGAAAGAGATAATTAAAACCAAGTTGTTGTCTCTTTTGTGAGCGGGTTTTATGCTTACTTCAAAATATTTCTCACATACCAACTAGGTATATGTTTAAGTAAGTCCCTGTATTGTTCGGATTTACAAATGCAAACGGTTGAGGTCGCTAAAATCGGGTTTTAGGTTAATTACGATTTTTCGCGTTTAAAAATATAATTGACACAGGTTTGAACCAATTTGGTGCAGATGAAGTTGCACGGGTCAGCTAGTATAAATATAATAATTATCAACAAATTAATAAAAATATGTTGCAGATTGACGCGTAATCTCTACAACCGATTACACGTGTTTCGTTCCGTCACGGAGCATCATCAGATCGATGTTGAGTCTTCCGATACGAGCGGGCGAGTGAACGCGGCTTTTTTTTCTCAAACTGACTACGCTATTGGCCTTTATTTTTTGGCCTTTACAGCTTCACCGGACTACTAAGGCGAGCGCTTAAGGCACTCAGCCGATTTTATATTGGCAACCAGCTCAAGGGTACACGGTACACCTCGGCTTGGCTGTTGCCCGTTGCATGCAAAATCGCGACCTATCTTACATAACCTAAGCACCTAGCTAGACATAGCTACCAAACATATACGCCTCAACAACTCCTCCATATATTTTTATTATCGAAAAATTGAGAGTTTTTCAGTTCGATAAGGAAAAAAAGTAAACCCTTCCACCAAAATGTGTAGCGTGTAGGCGTGCACGTGTGTGGGGGTGATCGTGTAGTGTTGCAGCAGTGATGTATAGGTGTGTCACCGTATCGCGCAAGCAACGCACTCAAGGGCTCCCCTCGAACCTGGCTCGAAAATATTACGTAATACTTACCAAAAACCACTCTCCTTACCACGTGGGATTTAGTGAGATTCGGCTTGACCCCCTCTCTTCAAACCCCTCACGTAATTAATGGACCCCCTTTAGTATTCTTTAATCTGCCTAAGAACCTTGGCAACTTTAGGCTTTATGGCGAACACAAAAAGCAGTCAGTCGAAATGGCAATTAGTGAAAGGGCACAAATGTAATTAAAGAACATTGTTTTTATTTCAAATTATGTATCTTGTTGATTTAAAAAAAAAATCCGTGTTAGCTCATTTATGGAGAAAGTCTATAGGCTATATAGCAACACGCTAAGACCAATAGGAGCGGAGCATCAGTGAAGAATGTTTCAAATTCGTTTTTTTTTCCTTTTGTGAGCTTCCCCTGCGTGTTAGTGATAGCCCAAAGTAACTATTACATGCGGACGAAGTCGCAGGCAGAAGCTACTGTATTAACTATATGTATTTATATCATATAACATTTTCGCCAAGTCTAACTATGTAAACGAAGAAAAAGAAAGTCTCCCACAAAATCTAACGTACAAACAACGGGCTTGAGGTTTTTTTTTTCTGAACGATGGGATTCCAAGAAATTATAACAACATATTGAATAAATAACAAAACTTGTTTCACAAAAATCAACAAATACTTATAATTTGTATATTGAAGGGTTCATAGGACTTGAAGTCTAAATATAAATAAGGTTTTACAACCCACTACATTTATATAAAAGAAAATAGTAAGGAAACAATAAAGAATATAATCATGGATAACCAGCAAGAACCACCTTGTTCTGTTTTAGGCGGCACTAAACGCTGCTACTAAATCAATGAGTATTGACCTAAAGAAGGATGAGATATTAGCAGCTTGTCTACATCCGGGCTGGGTGAGGACCGACATGGGAGGGCAAAACGCGCCTCTCGACATAGAAACCAGCGTAAAGGGGATGTTCGACACCATAGAACGAATGGGTGAAAACGACAACGGAAAATTCTTACAGTACGACGGAACTGAATTACTTTGGTGATCAACATTTTCACAAATAATTGTCCTCTTGTATAATATTCTTGCATTCCGTACACAAAAGATAAAGTATTCAACGATTTTCATTTTAGACATAATTCATTGGTAGTTTTTTTATTACAATAAAATACATATGTAAAAAAAAAAAGTTTCATTTCTTTTATTTATTACTAGCGGGCCCAGCGGTCGTTTTCCCGCCTCGAATAAAAAATATACCTCGACAAATTATATATCTAAACCTTCCTCGTAAATTACTCTATCTACTGGTGAAAATCGTATGAAAATCCGTTCAGTAGTTTTTGTGTTTATCACGAACAGACTGACGGACGTGACAAAGGACTTTGTTTTAAAATATATAGGAATACACTTCACAAAATGTTATATTGAATTTTATTTATAAACTAAATTTGCTTGCGGTTTTTCATGAGGTTTCATATAGTTACCATTTGTTACATTAGCTCATTAGTTCTCTAATTGGTCTAGGTAGACCCCCAAAGGTCCACGGGACGCTCAACGGGGATTTACGTAGGCGTGACAAAAAATGGTGTTCACAATTCATAAGCAGGGCCAATGAAAATGTATCTGCTTTCGATAGTGAAGAGCTAACATGTTGGCTTGTCTTCACCTGCCTATGTAGGCAGATATTATTTTAAGACGCTCAGCGACTGTTACTTGCATATTTCATATTGAATACAACGTGCCGAGACTTGCAAAGCGCCATAGCTGCGACTACCACTGTCCGCAACGCTTGTTCAAACGTACAAAAGACAAAAATCGACTTGCGGTGTATGGGCTTGCAATCTTGTATTCACTTGTTTAACATTTACTTACATAAAAGCATTTTTTTTATATCATAAGAGGTAAACTACATGTGTGTCACCTGATGCTAAATGATCACCACCGTCCATAGACACCAGCAACACCAGAGGAGTCGCCAGTGCGTTGCTACTCTGTGTTGGTGGGGAAAGGAAAGAGAGGTAAGGGAGAGGTAGGGAGATGAACCTCCAGCGCTCTCACTGACCGAACGAAACGCAATAATGCAAGCACTGTTACTTCACGTAGGTTTTCTGTGAGAGGGTGGTACTACCCCGGACGAGCCGACCCATTCATGATGAAACCAGTTATAGAAGCAGCGTGGCTCTACCACTTACAAAAATTCATAGTTCCATCTAAATTCCATAGTTAGATCTAATCTGTACATTATTTGTCGAGTTTTGAGAATATGGTAGAAATTTAGCTGCAGGGGGTCCACCGGAACGAGCTAAATTTTGAAAGTGGTCTATGAGAAAAAGTAATTGGGAACCTGTGTTGTTAATTAGATAATCGTCTTAAATGATAATGATTACTACTGATCGTCTAATAGCCGGAATGAAATCGAAATTGATTAATTTTTCAAGTTGTTATAAGAAGTAACAAAATAGTGTATTATTGTAGTGAAACTTCTTTAATCACGTTAGCTCTCTGGTACACACACATTTTTTCAGCGTGAAAATCTACTATTAATTCGCCGTGGAGGCATGGTTATCGGTGTTGTATGGATTTTTTTTTTCGAACTGACTACGCTTTTATTACTACTAAGGCGAGCGCTTATAGTTCGGTGAAGCTGTAAAGACCTTTCCAGGTCAATAGCGTTTTCATTTCGAAAAAAAAACCGAGCGCTTAGGGTACTCAGCCGATTTTCTTCACGGGTCGTAGGGATAATTATGGGAGTTTATTCCCATACGCGTCACCGCTTAGGCCTACCCGATTAGGCCTCCCACGGCAGCGGCTCAAGCCTAGGTTCGATCCCTCGGTAGGGAGCCCTTGAGTGCGTTGCTTGCGCGATACGGTGACACACAAATATACATCTCCGCTACAACACTACACGATCACCCCCACACACGTGCACGCCTACACGCTTACACATGAAAGTGGAAGGGCTTACTTTTTTCCCTTATCGAACTGAAAAACTCTCAATTTTCCGATAGTAAATATATGCAGGAGTTGTTGAGGCGTCTATGCTTGGTATACATATACGTCTCAACAACTCATACATATATGAATAGTTAGCTAGGTTAGTTAAGATAGGTCGCGATTTTGCATGCAACAGGCAACAGCCAAGGCGAGGTGTGCCGTGCACCCTTGAGCTGGTTGCTAAAATAAAATCGGCTGAGTGCCTTAAGCACTCGCTTTAGTAATCTGGTGAAGCTGTTAAGACCTTGATGGGTCAATAGCGTAGTCATTTCGAGAAAAAAAAAAAAAAAAAGTCACCGCTTAGGAATGTAACAACGTTCATAAAATACAACAATGTTACAGTTTATAATGTCGACAACATCGATGTTGAGAGTTTTTGGCGGGATTTCAGTCTGTCATGTAGTGGATTTTATATTTTATTCATAATCTTTTGTTACTTGACTCTATATTGTGTAAAGTTGGTGGTGTTTTATGTAATATGGTTAGTTTAACGTGCATAAGTGAAGTGAATGGGAAATAATACCACGGAGCATGAAATTCTGAGGTGCCACAAAAACTCCCTGGAGGGTTCTAACAAGAGATCCACCATCTTGTTAGAATATTGATTGACACGACGCTTGATATTGTAATGATCGTACGACGCTTGTAATATTATTGATTACTCGACAATGGCAGTAATAATCTGAAAGATTGATTGCCAAAAATAAAGTTAAAAAAAAAAAATCGATGTTTTTGAAAAAAAGGAATCAAAGATAAATATCATGAAAATGTATGTTTAAAACAAAGTAACTAGTATTTTTTATTTGCATTGTATTTAACACCTTATACCTAGTAAGCGGTTTCTTTCTTGATTAATCGTAGATGTTTCTAAAATCAACCAAAAACAATACAATAGATGGCGCTATACACATGAATCCCTCGTTTATAAAGAGCGATGTATCGTCATTGTCGGAGATTTCAACATTAATAATAAAACATATTAAAACATCGATGTTAATGAAGGATTGATCGGTGTTTTTAAATATTGATATATAATTTGTATCCTTACGTGTGGCTGAGAAAGCGAGTAGGTACGGAATGCAATAGATGGCGTTACACATCACAAAACATCGTTCACAAAGTGCGATGTATCGTCGTAATAATTTTAAGATTTATTACATCGATGTATTGTTTTCATCCGTATCGGCGCTACAATACGGCGGGCGCCGCCGCTCCGTAGTGTTCCTATAATAGTTATTAATACTGTTTGGTAGTGGTCCCGCGCAGCACACCAGTGTTGCCGTTTAAAAAATAAAAAAGTCTCCAGACGAAAAAGTCGTTAGGTTTCGAAAAATACATAAATAAAATATCCACCAGACGTCGCTAAATGTTTCATAATATTTCATCGTCAAAATGGTGAAAATACTATATTGCGAATATTTCACTACGATAAAACGAACAAACGGCTTTAGTTGGATTAGTCGTAACAACCTTCAGTCACGTTATAATTTTTCTTGCTGTTTTCATTCTGGTCGACCCCGAGATCGAACATCATTCTGGTAAGGAAATTCCAAAAACAACATCAGTAATTCATGTTGTTACCAGTAATTACAATTAAATTAGTACCAAAATACTTAAATATTTTCAATATTTAATTAATCGCTAAAAGTCGCTAATTTTTTTTAAATCGCTAGACTGTAAAAAAGTCGTTAAACATGTCCAAAATCCGCTAGATATAGCGACAAAGTCGCTAAAACGGCAACAGTGCAGCACACAGAGCCGCACGATCTGCGTGTCATCACAGAGTGTGTCATAAAGGAGTGACAAATGAAAAACTGTTTATAGAAATGTTATCTCCGCAGCCTAAATACCTTTCATTTATTACAATATATTCAACCATTACTCATTCATATTAAATTAATTGATGAAGCAGTTTTAAATTATTAATAGGTACAAAGTTCTTTCAACCATTAATTAAGTACTTTTAGACATTATTATATCAAGTAAAATACATAATTTACATATCTCCACATGGGAGTTATAATATGCTAATTATGTAAATCCAAGTATTCTTATATTTATATGAGTAATTACGTTTTATGATTTGACATTTGATTACGCAACAATGTGAAATATATATATTTTTTAATTTTATTATCCATTTGACTATAAATTTAATAAATTGTAACTATTATTTTTAAATCATTTCCTTGAAAAAGTATTTTTATTATACCATTTTTGGGTTTATTACACCTGTTATATTAATTATTCAAACATTTTATCAAATATCAGCGATAATATTGATGGTAAAGATAGATAGTATATTTTCGAATATTTATCTTGTGTTATTTAAAATATAAATACAGGGTGTGTGGTATAGACAATAGAAGTGAAACATATGTATTACAGGGAAATATTCTGATTTAAATAATACAACAAAAAGCCAACATGACGTAACACGGTGTTCCCAGACGGAAAAACCCATCCAAGTAATGACCGCGTCCGACGTTACTTCGGTGATCGAACGAGAACAGATGTTTTTAACACCACTCAACACAGTCTTCAACCCCATCACTTTTCGTCACACAAAAAGGTTGCCGATCAGAATTTCAAAGCCCTCTCATAAGAAATCACTTCAAAAACATTTCATTGCATCAATTTATTTTGCAGTCAACATTATAATATGTATTTAAACATATCGTGAATATAAAATAATGTACATGTTTTGTTAATATTTTCTTGAAGTTATCAATATTCGGTCTGCTTTATTAGTGCTTCTTTCACCTGCATTTCTATACCTAAATCAAGCTTAAATACGACTCGCAAAAAAAGAATCCTAGACTCATTATTTATTCATATAATATGAATGTAAATCTAACGTGTCTGTAAATTTAAGATTTTTGTAAAATAATGTTGCAGGTGTCTAAGAATAAGTAATTAAATACATTTCAATTATCTTTAAAAATGTCTGCCTGTCTGTTTGTTTGTTTATTTGCACGCGTATCACTGCCAAAATACTGCGTTCGTGACAAAACCTTTTCAAGAAATCAATAAAGCATATCTTCGAGTAACATTAAGTCTTTGTTTAATTAAAATCGGTATGGTTTATCACAAGTTATCGTAATTTTAATGACGACGCGACTGAAATACGAGATAAAAGTAGATAGTAATTAGACTTAATCCATTTCAGCTGAATTATTTTACTTAGTCGTTGTCTTATACACCAGGGGGCCTACCCAAGTTGCTTATCGACAATCACTAACGCAAGTACAATTATCACGTGATATAGCGCTCAGATATGTCATCTCCATACATTTTTTCGTTTTGTACTTGCGTTTGTGATTGTCGATAAGCAACTTGGTTAGGCCTCCAGGTTTCACACGGATGAACTCACGGGCACAGCTCACTACAAATATTAGTTTAATAATAACATTTCGTTTTGTTTTCCTCGCAAATATCTTGGAAACGGGTGATTATGGCTCGTTGTACTTTCATCTCGATTGCACAATGATGCACTATTATTGCATATGTTTCATTCAGCATTGTACTATGGCCGATATTATTTATATAATGTACTGGCTGTGCCAGCAACTCTGTCCTCGTGGAATCTAATGTAAAAAACTGTTACTAATAAAATCATCTGAATGTATTAAGATTTACTTATCAACTTTTCTGTCGTACTTAAGTCGCGTCGTCATTAAAATTACAATAAACTTATGATACAGTGGACCGTTTTTTCCTCGAAATAACTACGCTATTGACACAGGTCTTAACAGCTTCACCGGACTACAGTAGTCCGGTGAAGCTGTTAAGACCTTGCTAGGTCAATAGCGTAGTCAGTTCGAAAAAAAAAATAATCACCGGACTACTAAGGCAAGCGCTTGGGGCACTCAGCCGGATTTATTTGACAACTAGCTCAAGGTTGCACGGCACACTTAGGTTTGGGCTGTTGCCTGTTACGTGCAATTCGCGACCTATCTGAGCTGACCTAAGCTAACTATTCATTCATATATAAGTTGTTGGAACATGTACATATGTGTATCAAGCACACATACTTCAACAACTCTTATATATATTTCGTATCGGATAATTTTCTAAATTATTTGAGTTCGATAAGGAAGAGAAACAAAACCCTTCCACTTTCATGTGTAAGCGTGTAGGCGTGCACGTATGTGGGGGCGATCGTGTAGTGTTGTAGCAGTGATGTGTATTTGTGTGTCACCGTATCGCACAAGCAACGCACTCAAGGGCTCCCTACCGAGGGATCGAACCTAGGCTTCAGCCGCTGCCGTGGGAGGCCTAATCGGGTGTGCGGGAGCAAAATTAATCCCCAGACCACGGCGGCGTGATCTGTGGTTACGCGGGCGTGGGCGTGAACACGCTCTGTTTCGAGGGACAGGCTGGTACTGATCGTTCACTGCCGTTATTTTATCGGGAAGATCGGTAAAAATATGTCGCGGATGTCTTTTGTAGCACGCAGCGTTGGGTACGGTTTCGTATTTTGCGGCGGATACCACTAACGGACTGTTATTATAGTTGAGTGAACCGATTTTAATGAAACTAAGACTAAATGTTACTAGATGGTATGCTTTAATTCTCTTCGTGAGGTTTTATGGTAAAGCAGTATACAAACAGATAGACAGACTCAGAGGCAGACGTTTCTACAAATAGAAGATTTAAATTGATCATAGATGATCTATGACAAGTATTTGACAGTTAACTATAACTTCCATTAGCTTTACTTACCTTCCCATACAGGTCTAGAGGTGTCCCTGGCCTGTGATTCCTTTTTCGAGTTTTTTTCCGAGTACCCTGCAAATATTGCTCTAATTAGAAGATAACATGGTGGCGATTTTCAACATATTCAGCGGTGGTGACGGCAGATGGTCTCAGCTTCAAAATCTATAATGAATTTCATCTTTCAATATGAAAACTTTTTAATAGTGGTAGGTTTTCATATAAGTTTACTTTACTGGTTGTCACTCCCCCTATAAAAAAGGCTGTCTCAATTCACCTGGACGTGTGTTCCAACAAACGTATTTGAACAGTTTATTAACTTCAAGGGAGATTATAGTTAAATGTTAAGTTTATAAAACGTAAACAAGGAACACCTATTGTATGTGCTTATATACATTTGTAAATTATATTAAAATGTACTATAGCAAGTTATTCAAACAGAAATATTAATACAGATGGCGCGCGAAAACAAGTGAGTAGTGTCTTAACTTTCGCAGCTGTTTTGTTTTTCAAAACTCTATTATCTTAGGATTGTGAGCTGTCCTAGTTTCCCAAGATCTTCTTACTGTTACGACACTCTAGATTGCTTTCAAATAATGTCTTGATTTTTGAAAACGTTCCAGTAATGGAATATGTTTTAAAACAAACGCTTATCGACTGCCATCACAGCTTCAAGATAGGATCCTATGATAGGATCCGTTACTCATAGAAAAGTTAATATAAAATTACAATTGCTATTGAGTTTAATTCATCCTATTTCCTCCGCTTAATACTATTTATGACTGTTGTTATCCTGAGCTCTGTTTTAAACAGGACTATCCTAGAATTCGCATCTTCGAATATGATTCTTTTTTAATTTGAATATGATATTTGACGTATACCTGTATTTCATAAGAGACACTTTAATATAAATTTACAATTGCTATTGAGTTTAATTCATCCTATTTCCTTTGCGTAATACTATTATTGAGTGTTGTTATACTACGTTCTGTTTTAAACAGGACTGTCCTGGAATTCGCATCTTCGAAACAGATTTTTTTTTATAATTTGAATATGATATTTGACGTATACCCGTATTTCATAAGAGACATTTTAATATAAAATTACAATCGCTATTGAGTTTAATTCATCCTATTTCCTTTGTGTAATACTGTTAATGTGTGTTATTATACTACGTTCTGTTTTAAACAAGATTATCCTGGTATTCATATCTTCGAAATCGATTTTTTTATAATTTGATGCATCTTTTACTTAAATAATAATATACTTGAATCATAAATCTAACAATGCATCTAATTTAGGTAAGTTTGTTAAGTGTTTACCCCTTAATAACTCACTTCAGGAGCGGAGCACAGATGAAAAATGTTTCAAAATTGGGATTCCTTTTCTCTTGGAGGCTTCCGCTTCGTGCTAACATTAGCCCAAAGTAACTATTCCACATGAACAAAGTCGCGAGCTGAGGCTAGTTGATATATATAGGTATTCGTTGTAGTACTGTGTTTCATTGATTATCATGTTATTTACCTAATATGTATTTTCATTAATATTTACTAATTCCTTATACATAAGATGCAGTCGTAATCATAATAATTCATATAAAAATGTATAAAGAAGAAAAAAGTAAATTCGTATTACTTGTTCAATTGTACTGAGGGCACTGCGTCACGAGTTATTACGACTTAATGTCGCTAGTTCGTTAGTCGTCCCTCTATCCGGGATTCTACTGTGTACATATAACTTATGCGCCTAAATATTATTATGTAGGTACTCAACACTGGCAGCCATAAAGTACGTATAGACGTTACTTCTAACTATATTAATTTAAAGTAATAATGAGTTCACATATTAAATTTAATTTATGATCATTAATTACATCGGCACTGACACTGTTGCCAAGGCTGAATAATGTTTTATTATTATTTACGAATAAATATTATGTATGTAAATATTATTAATTAAGTAGTTAATATATGTGACCTACGTTTATGTAGCTACTTAATAAAAATCTAAACATATAATAGATACATTGGTAATTGTTTCTTCTAGATAATTATCGATAATCGAGAAGATTTACACGATTTTACTGAAACTTCTAAATAGCATCCAAACATTAATCTTGAAATTTCACAGAGGTAACTCAAAATCGGTAAAAAGGGTTAAATAGCTATCACAAAATTTGGAATAAAGAAAATAAAGACATTTCATAATGGATCCAAAAAACATAGTTCTTATAAAACTAGAAATAAAAATAGAACTCATGGCTACCAGCTAGTATCACATATTGTTGTTCTTTTTGTTTATTTGAATAAATTAACATCGACTCTGTATCGCAGCATCATATAAACTGGCAAATAATACGATTTAAAATTTTAATTAAGTAGATAGTACCTACCTATAATTACTACTGCATCTTCGATTACTTTATAACATTGGAGAATCGTCGTCCGTAACGACCACAGATATACGAATAATAGCGTGTATAATAAATAACGCATTTTGCACACATAAGCGAGACACGTCCGTACTACGCAATTAAAATATCAATCTTGATTCTCAAAGAAGGAAAAGGTAGCAGTTTCTCAAGCAGAAGGTTAGTATTTAAAATGTATTATTATGTTGTTGTTTCAAATACACATTCCGTTCGCAACAGAAAACTAACGTGACCATATACCCCGTTTATTCATCAGAATGGACAAAAAGATTGTCCTATTTAAGGCAAAGGTAAGATTATCGGACAAGTTTACAAAAACCGGCACAGTATCTAAAGAAACCTAAACGGAGACTGTGTCTTAAGTTGCATTTGCTGTAACACACCTAAACGTGTTTGGTGATAGATTTACACTTTAAGAGTGGCGTCGAACGTTAATATGTTACATCGTAAGTAACGTCATCGTTTAATATCGTGTGATATTCGTTATATGTTACACAATGTTCATTGTCCCTTTGTCGATGTAACTTAATATATATTTCTCGTTCTACTGTGCACTTGCTAAGCGCGTATTATTTCACGTTCACTGTTATTTTTCACATGATATTACAAAAAATTCGTCATGTAATAATTATTAATTTATATGGCTGGTAATTTTAATGTGATATTATAAATTCAGCTTGTCTGTAAATTACTACCAGCAGAATTCATACATCTGTAATATAGTATATTGGTGGCTATTCGGACAGGATTTTTCTTATGTAGTTTTTTTTTTATCTACTTACATAAAACACCAAGATAAGTATAAAATCGTTCACAGAAGTAACTTATGGAAGTTCCCATTCATCTCTTGTTAATAACAGTGATGTAAAAAATAATTTCGCTGCTATATAATGATATGAAAATAACAATAATATTCATACCTACTTCAAAGTTGTCGCCACATGTTGACTTATTTAGATCTGAGCTGTGTATGTTTAGACTGCAACTGTTTATATACCTGTTTCAAAGAAAGTTCTAGAGATGCTTAATTGTCTTGTTTTATCATCTTATTAGCTTTATAACTTACTAGCCCCTGCCCGCGACTTCGTTCGCGTAGTAATAGTTACTTTGCGCTAACGCTAACACGCAGCGAAAGCTCTCTACAGGAAAAAAAAAACTGGTTGCCTGTAAAGTCGGTATACGGGCGAAAGTTTTATGTGACAACGACTTTGAGTGGTAAAATAATTTTAATGTGAATATTCATTCGTATAGTAGTCTCTCTCGCTCTTAGGCGGGCTAACCATGCCCGAGTGGAAGGGACGCGTGCATCTCACTCGCTCTCATTGTGAGCGCATAACGTGAGCGGAGCGTAACGCAGTTTCTTGAAGTGTCACCCGGCAAACCAATTTATAAGACGTTGTCACGTCAAAAAAATCCCGATTTTGAAACATTTTTCATTGGTCCTCCGCTCCTATTGGTCTTAGCGTGATGATATATAGCCTATAATCATTCTCGAAAAATGAGCTTTATAACACTAAAAGAATTTTACAAATCGAACCAGTAATTCCTGAGATTACCCCTACAACGTCACAATCTTGCAAATATTACCTCTTTATAATATTAGCATGGATTTCTTTCGTTAACTTTAATTACTGTATTACATGTCTCGCTGACCTGGCCATTGCTTTCAGATCAGTTGCCTTTATAAGGAAAACGAAGATAAAAAAACCGTGTCAAAGTGGTGGTTTTGTAGCATTCCATACACCTACATCAGTGGTCCTCATACTTTTTTGGTCAAGGGCAACATAGAACCATGCCCGCATAGACTATGTATGTTATAACAGCAAGGCAGCAAGTCGCACATTCTTAGTTTTTTTTTACAGTCTAGATTCTTAAGGGTCACTGTCGAGTACATAATAATAATACAGGTCTCTCGTGATAATTTCAACGTTCTAACGACTTCCTAGGGGTCATTCAAGTAATACGTAAGCACTTATGGGGGGTGAGGGGTCCTCGATTTGCTTAATAGAAAATGAGGGGTCTAGGTTTTCATTACGTCAGCGATGTTCCTTTACTTCATCAAAACAGATTTTAAAATACCTATAAGTCTATATGTAAACATGGGGGGAGGGAGAGCCTTGCTTACTTTTGCCGAGTAGGGGGAGGTCTGAAATTACAAAGATTCCACTTACGTTATACTTGAATGGCCCCCTTATTAGAACTTACCATGGAGTTTTGTAGCAATTCAAAATTCATACTCCGTGGTATTATTACCTATCCACTTCGTTTGTGTACATTAACCGAAATATATTACGTAACACACTATCAATATTACAATATATTAGTTTAAATATCACAAGATTATAAAAAATAAAATCCACTATATGACACGCTAAGATCCCGTCGAAAACTCTGAGTAGTTGAAACACCCTCCGAAGTAATTTATTTACTAGCTCAATCATCTTAATTGATTTCAAAGCAACTACAATACTAATTTAAACTCGGGGATAAATTAAAGGGTGTCTTAGAGAAATTGTGTCCTGGAATAACAGGTTAAAGGTATCAACTACCTAATTGGATATTATCATAGTAGCAATGTAGAAAGCATTATAGAAGTAGGCATGTATACATAATGTATATTAAAAAAAGATAGTATATTAATAGTTTTTATTGTTACATACAAAGATCCCATTCACTCGTTCCACTTCTTTTTCCAGCCTCATGTATTTCCATTTAATTAATTACACATGCAAAATAAGTATTGACTCTCTTAAAATTGTTTGCTATGTCGTGGGTCGCACAAATACCGAGACACGAACTATATGAGGCCCGCGAGCCTGCAATTTGCCCACCACGGACCTACATTGTGTTTGTAAACAATAATTCACACTCTTCATTTATTTAAATTTATATTACGGATCGCATCTATATTTTAAATGATACTAGTTGTGTGAATATTCGAATAAAAATATTGATAATATACAACTATCGGGAATTTTTGACGGGATCTTGGAATAACTTTTAGTGAATTTTAAATTTTATTCATAATCTTGTGTTATTTTACATAGCGTAAAAGGTTTGTAATATTGGTGGTGTTTTACGTAATATAGTTTGCGTATTGTTCACAAGTGGGGTTGATGACAAATAATACAACGGAACATAGATTCTGAATTGCCACAAGAACACCCTGGAAAGTTTTAGCAAGCGTGCCACCATCTTGTTAGAACATTAAAATGATCACAAGAAACTTGTAATATCAATACCTACTCAGTAATGGCAGTAATAGTCTACTAGAAATTTGTTTGCCAAAAAATAAATAAAAGGAATAACTATGGCTAGGCATTTAGATGTGAGCAATATATTGTAGGTATACTCTATACAACAAATTTGGCGTAACAATATAAAAAGCATATTAGAGATTTCTCACGGCAGTATACATATAACCCTACCAAATTGTAATGACTATATGTACGTACTCAATTATTTGTTCATGTCAGTAATATTTATATATAAATATGTTGCTGTAGCCGCAGTATTGTGTTGATGAAACAAATTCCAAACAATATATCTAAATTAAATCGTTATCGGAATGCGTCAGATTTCGCAGTTTGTTACACTGTTGTAGTTTAGAAATCAATCACAAACATCGATTAGTCTGGTCTTATCAATTTATACGGACGTCGAATTTAACCTGATATTATTTTCTACTAGCTTCTGCCCGCGACTTCGTCCGCGTGGAATAATTACTTTGGGCTAAGGCTAATTTTCACTCGCGACTTCGTTTACGTAAGTTTTTTTATATTATATGGGGTAAACGAACAGGAGGGTCTCATGATAGTAAGTGATCACCGCGGTCCATAGATACTAACGACACCAGGGGAGTCGCAATGCGTCGCCGGCATCAAAATATTTTTCAATAATAATTACGTTAACCTCGAGTTTGAAACATTTACATCTGTGCTCCACTTATTGGTCTTAGCGTGATGATATATATCCTACCTCGATAAATAAGATATCTAACATTGAAAGAATTTTTCAAATCAGATCAGTAGTTCCAAAGATTAGCGCATTCAAGCAAACAAACTCTTCAGCTTCATAATATTAATAATAGTATTGAGATATAAATTATTCATATGAGCAAAATTTCTTAGTATTGTGTACTTAGATCAGTACATATTATTTGGATTACGAGAACTTTGCAATGTTTTTAGACCGGTATTTGTTCACAATCTAAGAATAAGGCTAATGTATAGTAAGGAACATGGAAAGTTTACCAATAATCAACAACAAATCAGATAGATATATACTTGTATCTAAAGAATACATTATACATAGGAATCCGAACAATAAATACCCCACG
Source organism: Antheraea mylitta (assembly GCA_014332785.1). Taxonomy (NCBI): domain Eukaryota; kingdom Metazoa; phylum Arthropoda; class Insecta; order Lepidoptera; family Saturniidae; genus Antheraea; species Antheraea mylitta. The sequence goes on along the minus strand of JACEII010000022.1, from coordinate 4,846,135 downwards.
TGTTTTAATATATTTTGTTAATTTCCCCTCTTACATATTAATAGCAACTTTGACCATGTTATAACCTAACGCCATCTGATGGCTATATATTACATTCGTTACAATTTTTTTTTTCTCGAACTGACTACGCTATTGACCTAGCAAGGTCTTAACAGCTTCACCGGACTACTAAGGCGAGCCTTTAAGGCACTCAGCAGATTTTATATTGGCAACCAGCTCAAGGGTGCCCGGCACACCTCGGCTTGGCTGTTGCCCGTTGCATGCAAAAATCGCGACCTAACTTAGCTAACCTAGCTAACTATTCATATATGTATGAGTTGTTGAAACATATATATGTACCAAGCATATCCGCCTCAACAACTCTTCCATATATTTTTGTCGAAAATTTGGAGAGTTTTTGAGTTCGATAAGGGAAAAAATTTAACAAAAATAACCCTTCCACCAAGATGTGTAGCGTGTAAGCGTGCACGTGTGTGGAGGTGATCGTGTAGTGTTGTAGCAGTGATGTATGGGTATGTCACCGTATCGCGCAAGCAACGCACTCAAGGGCTCCCTGCCGAGGGATCGAACCTAGGCTTGAGCCGCTGCCGTGGGAAGCCTAATCGGGTGTGCGGGAGCGAAATTAACCCCCAGACCACGGCGGCGCGATCTGTAGTTACGCGGGCGTGGGCGTGAGCACGCTCTGTTACGAGGGACAGGCTGGTACTGATATTCGTTACAATCAAACGTAGACAAACATTCTGTTCTCTAGATCTCGACAACAGCGCCACTTACCGGATTCAACCAAAAGTAAGTATTATCCAGGTGACCTCAAAGACAAAAAAGTAATCGAAATTCGTCAAGACTTCCATTAGATGATTTATGAACAAAGCTATATTCGAATTTTACATATAAAGACAGAAACACCGTAACAATTGTCTTCAAAAATAAAAAAAACAATGTATTTTTTAATAACAATATATTTCAATGATATATTATACTTTTTATTATTTTATAATCTTCTAATACCTTTAAACGAGCAATTCTTGTATATGTTTATATATTCAGGATCTCAGAAACGGCGTCATCTGTTTCCGTGAAACTTAGAATGTAGGTAGATTCGGGGACGATAAATCAATCTAGCTAGATTTTAGTCATAGAAAACATTTTAAACTGAGATTTCAGATGGAAATCGGTTGCTTCGAAAATCCGTGTAACTCCAGTTCGAATCCGAGTGTGTATATATTTGTTTTTTTGTAAAAAAATGATAATTTGGTAAGTCGCCTTATCTACCTTACCTAATCGTTTATTTTAATTTAAAAATGTTTTTAAAGAATCGAGCTAGGCACGGTCGCCCAGGTACTGATCATAAAATTAAAACAATGCTGCTAGGTTAACATAAAAAAATAGTCCTTAAAGATTCGGTAAACAGTTCGGGCCATTGTAAAATCAATTTATTTAAAGGGGCTGTTAAGTTCTTTTGCAGTGACGTATTAGCCAAGATGTTCCGTGCACTCTTGAGTTATTCGCCCAAACATCCCAAATCGGCTGAGTGCCTTCAGCGCTCGCCTCAATAGTTCGGTGAAGCTGTAAAAACCTTTCCAGGTTAACAGCATTTCATTTCGAAAAAAATATATCCGTATGGTAAAGATCTATAAATAGTACCCAATAGAAATAACGATATGGTTTAAACGAAAAAAAGAACCCCAGATAATTGTTATATTTAAAAAGTGTTATTACAGCGAAACATATCAAATACTTAAAACAAAAACATAAATAGAAACAAGAATCGTTCATTGTTTTGGATCATCAAATCAAGCTATAATCTTGAAATCGGACTATCCGATTCTGCTGAAAATTATCTAGAGGTCACCTTGAATCTATATACAAAACCTTTTTTCACCTTGTTGTATTGGCATATAACTCTGCCTGCCTGTTCGCGATAAACTCAAACACTACTGAACGGATTTTCATGTAGTTTCCAACAGTTGATAAAGTGATTCACGATGAAGGTTTAGATATATAGGTTGTCTAGGTTCTCTTTTATTACCGGGGCGAGACAAAATCCGCTGGGCCCGTATTAGTTAATAAAGTGAAGTAAAATGAAATAAGTATGTTTTAATAAAAAGTTATTATTTACTTTAATTTGTTTAAAAAAACATAAGTTATGTTTTATGTCATTTTACATATAAAATATATTCGTAGATTTTTCTGTGTCGGTGCGGCCCGTTACCGTAGTGCATTACACTTACTTATACTGTTATTTCGTCTGTACTAAAATTATTATATAACATACTTTATAAATAAAGTAAATTAAACAAAAAAAATCAATCGACTTCAATATCAATAAAAAACCCATAAGGCACTAAAAAAAAGCGGAAAATAAATAGTTTATCAAATTAACCAAATTAAATAAAACATATGAATATGTGCGCTAATAAGAGATGTATTGGAAGTTGGTGCCAACCGAAAATCATACCATCTACATAGGTACACGTAGTAATGCTAACAGTTAAGTCCGCGAAGTACGACATGTGTTTACATTAATCGATCCGTGTCCTTAACCAATACTGCCTCTATTTAAAAAAATCTAGTGTATTATACGCAATGATATTATAGTTATAATATCATTGAGTATACGTGTATTTTAAGCAACATTTTTATATAAAAGAGAATTAAAACAGGATCGGCCAAGTTACTAAAATTTCGTTTTGAAAATTTTAATTTCGCTTTTGAAGAATTCTTTCATATTTTATACATCAATACAACATACAATTATACATCATCACTCTAGAAGCAACCGAACGGTGTACTAATGAAGAATATTCCAAAATCGGTGTTTTCTCTTGAGAGTTTCCATTTCGTGTTAGCTTTAGCCCAAAGTAACTATTTAATGAGGACAAAGTCGCGAGCAGAGTATAGTTCTTTATAAGACACTGTTCTACAGTTCCCAAGCATATCCAGTGAAATGTGGAGTAATTTTATGACGACTATTATATTTTCGATGTGAAACATCTATAGGCACGGGTAAACCTGATTGTTGCAGTGAAAACGACGCAACGATGGAATGCGCATGCGACTGTGCGTAATCCAAAGAGTATATATAATAAGTATTATAGGAAGCGTAATCCCTCTTGCCGCACTGAGCTCGCACACTTATAATAGTGTAATTTAAGATTCGTTTGATTTGAACAATTTTAATGTTTCATACCTGCCAGGCATCCCGTGATGACTCAATTTTTTTTTTTCAATAATTAAACATATTAGAATAATTACCTCTAAGTCTATTGCATTCATCTTTGTGTTTACAGGTGTAACTCAAATCCATGTGGGCAGTTTAAGCGACGATTTGTATTACCGCAATCACCGACATACGGCGCCAGTACGCTATCACATCGAATACTAGACATTTTCTTGACAATGTCACGTAAAAATCTTGCAACTTTAAAAAGTTCGCGATAGAGATAAAAATTTTAGACACCTGTAATTTACAATACATTTCACCATAAATTTCGATCTTTTTCCAATACGATACTGCGACAAATATATAGTTCATTAATATACTTCAAAATGAGCCAAGTCCAATTTTACTCGCTCATATGAGATCTTTGATTCTTTAAAGATTTTCAGTCTTTATTCACCGTGAACGAAGTCCAAATTTAGTCGTTCATAACTTTTTTTTGTTTTTGAAATAAATTAAAATCTTTTTTAAACGGTCAAAATAGTTTTTGGCTCATTCTGAAATGTAGCGAATCTTATTCTTTTTATTTTATTTTTGGCAACGAATCTCCTAGATTACTAACTGCCATTGTTAAGTAGTAAATTTCTTGTGATAGTTGTCCAGGGAGTGACATTTCAGAATTCATGCTCCGTAGTATTATGTCCCTTCCATTCCGTTTTTGCACAATAACCGAACTATGTTACCCAAAATGCCACCAATATTATGTAATATAGAGTCAACGAACACAACATTGTGAATACAATATAAAAGCCACTACTCACACGACAGACTAAGATCCCGCCAAAACTACAACGAATATTCTATACCTGTTAATAGAGACCCTAGCGGAAACACAAGAGAACTAAATTTACTACAGAATACGGTTGACAGCATTTCTTTAAATCTACACCAGATTAGGCCCCCCTCGGCAGCGACTCAAGCCTAGGTCCGTTCCCTCGGTGTGGAGCCTGAGTGCGCTGCTCGCGCGATACAGTGACACAAAAATTTACATCACTGCTACAACACTACACGATCACCCCCACACACGTGAACGCCTATACGCTTACACATGGAAGTGGAAGGGTTTTATTTTTTTCCCTTATCGAACTGAAAAAACTAATTTTCCGATAAAAAAATATATGGAGGGGTCGTTGAGGCGTGTATGCTTGGTACACATATGCGTCTCAACAACTCAAACATAAATGAATAGTTAGCTAGGTTAGCTAAGTCAACTCGCGAGTTTGCATGTAACAGGCAACAGCCAAGCCGAGGTGTGCCGTGCACCCTTGAACTAGTTGCCAAAATAAAATCGGCTGAGTGCCTTAAGCGCTCGCCTTAGTAGTTCGGTGAAGCTGTTAAGACCTTGCTAGGTCAATAGCGTAGTCAGTTCGAAAAAAAAAATTAAATCTATCAACCCTCGTATTATATTGTTTCTACTTTACTCTGGATAGTTTTGTTCACGATACCACCGGGGGCACTACTGCTAGTATAGATGAAATTATTGGTGGCATTCAAAAAGTACCAAAGATAGTAAATACTACGCAATCTGATTGTTTAATTTTTTTTCATGTGATTAGAGTGCATATTAACACGCATGTCTCTTGATGGTAAGTGATCACTGCCGCCCATAGACATCTGTGGTCCAAGGGAATCACAGATGCGTTGCCGGCCCTTGAAAAAGTAGCATCCTTCATTGCAGCTTTGTAAGTTATATCGGTCCGGAAATGAAGCCGCTAGGAGTTCATTACAAAGAATGGTAGAAAACACACGCGGTAAAGTACTTCCTAACGTCAAGATGATATGGATGGAGTTTCGATTTGTGGCGAATCATTCAGTAATGAAACTCAGTGGCTTAAATCAATCTGAACAGCTCTTCGGAACACTCCATGGTAAATTTCGTAAAAAAAAATGCAGTGACGTACCGTCCCTAGCAACCGCCAAAGGCTCTAACTATTTAGGAAAGCGCCTGGTCGCCGACTATTCTAACCAAATTCATGAATCAATTGATTTGAAACATTAATATATATAAACAATGATAAATAAGCATTTCCGATTATTTTTAAATCCAATGCCAGCAATGATCAGACCTTAAAACTTCAGAAATTATGAGGTTCTGCTCACATCTGTAGTATTACTCAGATATAATCTATTAATTTCAGATAATTCCGACCTAAATATTAAAGCTAAAAGGTCACCCTGTAACAAATATATGGCACGTTGGCAAATAGTTCGGAATTGTTCAAATATTCAGAAAATTAAAAGATAGACTCACTCGCGCGTTTAACGCCAATTAAATTTACTTGTCATTTATATAGCGCTTCTAAAATGGGCAAACGTATGTACATTTAAACCTATAATCATTATATCATACCAGCTTCACATTGTATGGTCTTTTTGGGCATAAGTAAAACTATTTGTCAAATGTATTATATTATATCGATATATCTACTATCAGACTCCTGACTGGAGAATGATATATCTTATAGATTGGAATCCAAAAGAGAAAAAAATGCTATTGAATACTAAAACAATAATCACGTACTGTTTATCTTTTTCAAATTGTAAAGGATACACATTCATCAGTGTAATCGATCGACCAAACTTTAATTATGACAAGCATAGGTATGAAAGGCATAAATTCGAATATTGATTATTATTACACACTATAATGCTACCAGTCGAGTATATTGTATGAGTAACATAACCTTGACCTATTTTAGATATATTTTTTCTATCTGTAATGTAATCTGGATATATCATTTAAATATCTTTTGTTTCTGTACACGCTACTAGAAAAATGGGTAAAAAAAACACTAGGCATGGTATCAAAAATCGGAATTATATTTCCGGTTTCACTGTGTTAAATCAGTAACATTTCGCCAGGTTACAGAATCGGCTACACAGCCTTGAATCAAGCATAACATGTACTTTTTATAACAATAATACATTTCTTTCAGACCTAATTAACTAAATCTTACATGTAAACTACCTACAAAGATATACAGGTAAAGCCTAAATTATCTACAATTCAATAAGTTATATACAAATAACATTACATGAATAATTATATATGTATTTATATATATACAAGAAATGTCCATTATAATTATCTGTAACCTGGAAAATTATGATTTTTTCTACACTCTGGACAGTACCATTTGCCTTTAGGCGGTACCATGATACCTACACATTCGAAGTGGAACCACTCAATGGGACAGCCTTCGGCGTCGCAAGCGATCATCTCTGACACTTCATCATATGGGCATCGACAGTAACAGTATACACTCTCTCCCTCACGAGCCTCCCGCACCGCCGGTCGTTGGAAAACGTAAGGTAGACTTGATGTGCCAGAATTTAAATATGTTGGGGGTGGGATAGGTGCACTATTCTGACTGTTCGATTGGAAAATCTCAAGGTTTCCTTCCTCACTAGAATCTGAATCACTTGAGCCCATCGATTCAGTGTTCATCAAGATTTTTGGCGGCTCAGCGTCCGGTATTGGTGCCGTCAACCTGATGTTGTCAGTATAATTAAACAGTCTATTGGAAAGTACTGTTGAAGGAATTTCTTTTTTCACTTTGTTAGTCACTGGGGATGGTAAATCTTCCTTTCTCCACTCCAATTTAGGTGGTTGCTGTGGTTTTAGGCCACTTAAAGTTGACTGTGGTGGTTCTTCATCACTTGAGTATCCATAGAATTTATTAGGAACTCTTCTTCTCTTAGATGCTCGTTTGTTTTCAGCAGAAGTAGCAGCAGTCTCAGTATTAAAGGTAATCGGTGCCAATTTAGGGACCTCTGGTATTTGTACTGTATTTGATTGTAAGGATATTGTAATTTTAGTTGGAGGTAACTGTGTTGAGGGTTCCACTTCAGATTTTGAAATGATTTCTTTAGGAATGTTAATTTTAATAGGTCCATGCTTTCTAGAACTCTTAGATTTCTTTTTCTTCTTATTCTTCTTTTTTCCACTCATTAATTTTGGTTTCATCTCGTTTTCTTTTTTAATTATTGTTTCATTATATACTTTATCTTCTTCAACCTTTTTCTCTTCAAGATTTTCACTTGGAACTTCTTCTGGGAACGGTGTTGCAGGTCGGCTGGCTTCTCCAGAAATTGATCCTCCGTCAGATGGAGCCGCAGATGCCAACGTCAATAGCTGATTGCGTTTTTCTTCATACAATTTATCTATCGCTTTTTGAGGATGCTCATCATAAAATTCTTCATCTGTTTCACTCTCGTCAGTTTCCAGGTCTGATTCAGCTACGGGCGGCTCAACTTTTTCCGGTATTAATATAGGTGTTTCTGCATTGCCCATTACATCTACATTTGAACCTGTGCTAATCCTTCTGTTTGGTAAAATCTTTTTAAGCTTTTTTGTCTTCTTTTTATCATTGCCAGACTCCTCAGAGGAATCGGAATCAGATGAACTTGAAGAAGATGACCCACTGCTAGAAGAACAGCTGCAATTGGAGCCACAAGAACAACTAGAATCACTATCACTACTACTGCTACTTGAGGATGACATATCGCCTTTTTGCTTTTTAGGAGATTTCTTACTTTTAGCCTTTTTGTCTGAGCTGAACACATCATCATCTCCATTCATATCTGTTGGTATCAAACAATAATCGTGATCAGACTCACATACATGCTTTCTGATAGTCACTAATGGTGGAGTTTTTTCTTTATGTTTCTCAACATTTGCTTGATACTTTTTGAAATTGTCCCATATATCAAGAACCTGTTGCTCGCATGGTTTCTCTTCAGTGATAGCATCATTTTTTTCTTCAGTTTTAACATCTGCTGTTTGTGTATCAAGTAAAGTATTTGTATTACATTGTTCAGTCGTATCAGTTTTATGTTCAACTTTTGAATTCTCTTCAGCCTTTTCTTCTTTTGTGGTAGGTAAACCACTGTCAGACTCATCACTACTATCACTCTCAGAAAGGTTCAACGCAGGAAGATTCACATCTAGAAGCAAAGCATCCTTTTCTTTTAACTTTTTCTTTTTAGATTTCTTAGACATATTATCAGCTTCGGCTTCAGTTTTTATCTCTGAAGTGCAAGCTTCCTCTTGAGGCTTATTGTCTACTAGATCTATTAAAGGAACAGGTTCTTCAGATTTTTGTATTATATCATTCGGAGGATTAGGTTTCTCATCTTGTAAATCTGTGTTAGATTCCACATTTTTGTGTTCCAGCATATGCTTATTTAGAAGTTTTTTAGAAACAAATTTTTCTGTGCATCCTTCTTCTGTGCATAGATGAGGAAATTGTTCAGTGTGAAATCTTTTATGAACCTTCAAATATACGGCTTTACTAAACTGTAGATTACATTCATCACAAGCAAAAATAGCTGGTGGGTTACAAAAATGATATACATGAGGCCATTTTTTCTGTAAACATCTTTTACACAAAACACTTTCTGTACCATGTTTCCAAAACAAATGGTTTGTAATATCTAGCTTATTTCTATAAGAGATACCACAGCGATAACAGAAATGATGTAGTTTATGTTTCCAGACATGATTTGATAGACGTGCTTGGTTTTGGCAAAATTCTAAGCAAACATCACATGTATGGTGTATCTTACGAATATGTACCATTAGCCTAAATGGTGAAGGTATGGAATCTACATTGCACAAACAACACCTAAATCTAATGTCATACTCAGAATCATAAGTCCCAGGGCATAAATGACATAATAATTCACTATAGCTATAAAAATTTGATTTACACATGACACACAATAAAATTGTTTTTTGATGCATTTTTCGATTATGTAAATAGAGATCTTTATGAATAGCAGTTTTAAAATAACACTGAAAACACTCAAATGAGTGATCATATTGTACTGTCTCACACTTTTCAACACTATCATAAGAGTCCAAATTGATGTAAACAGAGTTCAATTCTTGCGCTCCTGATTTCAGTTTAGCTGTTATTGTCTCTGGCAACAATTCTTCAGCAGTAATGCTATCTACCGTCGCTGCAAAACGATGTTCTGCTACCATATGTAATGATAATTGTTCACAGTTTACTGCTATTTTACGAACATGATTACAATATATGCAACTATAAATAGTTGAAGTCAGAAATACTTTTAAAAGATCTTTAAGAGGATATTTATCTAATGGCCTATCCAATGATAGTTCTGTTAAAGGAATAGAAGGTTCTTCAATCAAGGGACCCATAGGAGCTTCTTCTTCTGGAGGCTCAATCTTAGGCTCAATTTTAGGGTCTAGATCACCTCCATTTTCTTCAGTTTCAAGTGCAGCAGGAACAGATTCCTCTTTAACTTCCTCTAATGTCAATTTTAAGTCTGTTGTTTCTGGTTTAATTTTTAATTCTTCTTGAGTTTCATAATCATTAATCACAGTATTATTCTCATCCACTGTCAACTTTTCACTTATATCACTATCAGATGAATAATCAGTTGATGAGTCTTTATCCAGAAGTTCTTTAGGAACCCGCACTGTTAGTTTCGGCACCCTATTTAATGTATTAACATCTTCTAATTTGTTATCATATATTGTAGTCTTAACTGCATTCTCTTGTTTAGAGTCTAATAGTGTGGATTCAGGGTTCAAGTTATTATTCAATATAGTTTTTGATGTTGTCTCCATATCGTTTTCGTATATAGTAGTTTTCACAAAAGGACTATCAGCTCTATCACAAATAGTCATCTTTATGGATGGTGGTTTTGGTTGTGGTATTATTGAATGAGTTGTATCTGTTTTCAAACTTTCCTTTTCATACCGTTTCGGAGGCCTTCTTAATCTAGATGGAGGTTTATTTACATTTAGCTGCCCAATAGATGGATCAACGGTTGAGTTTATTATAACTGGAGACTTCGCGCTATTAAGACTCAGTGTTAGTTTGATACCACATTCTTTTTCTTTACCACTAGGTGGACATGGTGCTTCCTCAACTTTTGTAATGGTATCTTCATTTATATGATGAATTTTATCTGGTAATGGAGAATTACTATCTTCAGAGTGATCTAGATGATCATCACCATTTGGCAGACTTTTTGTCATATCAGGACTGCCTGCATTATTTTTTATAGGACTAGTTATTGGTCTATTATCTGAACTTTCTAATTCCATGCCAGAATCTACAGTGTTACTAGAATCTTTAGCTGTTATCAAAGGTGTATCTGAAATTATACTAGTGCTGTTATTACTTAATTCAGTTACAGTTGTGCTAACTGCAGCTTTGTGTAAATGTGATGTTATATCAAATTTACTATCATTAATTTCCCTTGTATCATTATAATATCTCGGCAATTCTTTTACCATTGTTGTTGGGCCATTTGTAGGGTAATCATTGCTATTTTTAATATTTTTAACATTATTCGGTTTAACTGAATTCTTACTAACAAGCACGGGCACAGGTTTTGGCTTAACATTGTTACAATCGTGATTGAAAAAGTCATCTTGTTCACTGCAGATTTCTTCACAAGCACAGCACATTAAATATAGTGTTCCATTAAATACATTTAAAAATTCCTCCTTACTATTATAACTGAATTCTTTCACATTATGTTTGTTTGCTAAATGGGATGATAATTTTTCTGCTTTCGAAAACATTCCTAGGCAAAATAAACAAATATGCCTGTTGTGAACTTCTCGCATATGAAGAAAGAGATTCCAGTTCTCATAATAAGTTCCACATGCTGAACAAAGATACACCTTTCTTGTGACTCTCGATGGTCCGCCTGAATTAGGTTCTGGACATGAAGCAGCCTCCGGGCTCAATGTAGGCTCCTTAGCTTGAGCACGACAAACTAATTGATGTTCCTTCAACATGGCCAAGGTCTTAAATGACATTGAACAGCATTTACGGCATTTAAATTTCACCATTGGTTGTAAACTTAAGCTCTGCTGATATTCCTTCAACTGGGTTCCCTTTTCAATTTTACCTTTTTTGTAGTGCTGCAATTGACTCTTTGGCACAAGCCGAGGTACAGGTTTATCTTGTTCATTATCAATGATACATTCAGCAGATAACGATACATTCCGGAACTGATTGATATCTGTACGTTTAGGTATAAGTTTAGGCATTCGGGGAACATTAGAATGTGTACTACTATCACTAGTTTTTATCACAAAAGGTTTTCGTTTCTTGGATGCATTAATGTACTGATGTGAGTTGTCTACAAATGGTCTCTTGCCAAGATGTATTCTCAATGGATTGATACGTTTCCTATACTTTTCATCTTGTGCAGCATCGTTTGAGCGACGTGATTCGTACGACTCGTCTGACGGACTCGCAGGCTCACCGGTCAGCTCGTGTCCATTTGCAGTATACCTGTCAGTTCTATTGTCGCCGTACAAGCTCGCAAGTGATCCCAAATTGATTCTATCGTCGTTCGTATGGACAACATTACCATCTTCCATAGTTTTCTGTAAAAATGAATGCACGTGTTTGTGACTGTTCGGAAACAAAAGACGCTCGTACAAGAGGAAATCGAAACATAATTCGAATTATAATGGGAATAACAATAACACTATTGTTATGATACTAACCTTTAAAGTCGTACATGCAGTACGAGTGCAAAAATAAAGATCCGTTTCCATGCATCCGTTTGAGCAAAGCTATCCTTACATCAGGCTTAGGAGGTAGCCGCGGGCTGAACATTCCCGTAAAATGGCGTCACTTCGCTGAGGAACGGTGATATTAATTGCGGTTCCATGCATTTTTAAAACACAAATAACACTTCACAATCATTTTTTACTTTTTATGAACTGTAAATATGCACAAACCAAAGTAATTTACACTTATATTTTGTTTATTTCCAAGTACATTGCTGGAAATTGTAACGCATAACGAGTAGCTAATCATGAACCATAGACAAAAGTTTTTCTTCTTTTTTTAATCAGTTTGATGTTCGAATTATCACTTGCAAATTATACGATACACGTGGTTGCAACCAAAGACAATTTTATTATAAAAAATGTTAAAACTTTTATTTAATTATAGTTTTGTCATATATTCTTACTACTGTATTAAGAAAAAAAAATCAAAGATAATTGGAAATAATACTATTCTTAAAAACTTGAAGAATGTAGAGTGTATCCGAACATAAATCAATCTATAACAACAAATTTGATTACTATTTATACTTATTACTCAATGTAGTACATGTATATGTATATGTATACATAATGTAATAGGACTTATCAGTTTACTATAAATAATTCTCTACCTGCAAGTATGTCAATTTTATATTTGATAGAAATACATACAATTTTATCAATGTTACAAACATAGATTCTTTTGGTGTTTATTATTCGATATTACTCTTTACCTATCGAAATCACTATGATTGTAATGTGACCAGAATAACAACATTCTAAGATCTTCGAACGATAATTTTGTTTGCGATTTTATATCAAATTATATTAGCTTTGTAGTATATAATCAAGAGTGGGCCTCTTATTCTCAACTATTTATATAGTTTTAAAGCCAATTAATTGGCACTGTAGCGGCACACAGCGGACATACAGCATTACTGTGTGCACTACAAGTTACAAGAATCTCCATGAGAGTTGAGTGCTTTAAGCGCTCGACTTAGTAGTCCTGTGGAGCTGTTAAGACCTTGCAAGGTCAATAGCGTAATCAGTTCGAAAAAAAAATCTTCATGAAAGAACCAAACGTGGCAAATCTGTAAAGATTAAGCGTTCTAGGAATGGACCAGAAGTCTACGTATTATTGACACACCTGCAACGCGCAAACAACGAAGAAACCATGATTGCCATGGTTACTTATTATTGTACAGAATTCACTGTCTTTATTATTTTATTACCAGATGTATATTTATAATTCTTATTATCTGCTACTTTCATAATCCTTGTATTTTTACCAATTAAAAGTCTTTGCACGTTTTTGGTTTTTAACCAATTTAAATATAGCTGCTTATTGAATAAACTAGGATTCGTAAACTAGATGCCAAAGCATTCATAAGTCTGAACAAATCGGAGATCGTTTATTTAATTCCTCCCGTACTTTCTAATAGTCACGCTGTGGTTTACAGTTAAATTAGTGACGCGATAGTGCTTCCGCGTCCTACAGCACCATTTCAATAGAATCTACTTGGAAAATAAAATTAAAACCGAAAACAGAGTTTTCCAAATATTTATAATGCACATGATTTGTTAACAATTCATATCATAATTTCCAAGAATTAATTCTCTGAACGATGTAATGCTTCGCTTTCCTCACATTATTAGTCTCTAGTTTAGGAATTAGTACAAAGAAACATGGTCTGGAGGTAAATTTCACTCCTGCACACCAGATCAGGCCCCTCTCAGTAGCGGCTCAAGCCTAGGCTCGTTCCCTTGGTGTGGTGCTCTTGAGTGCACTGCCCGCGCGATACAGTGTCACAAAATCTTACATCACTGCAACAACATTAGACATATCACACACGTGCACGCATACACGCTTACACGTGAAAGTGGACGGGTTTTGTTTTTTTCCCTTATCGAACTGAAATAGTTTAGAAAATTATTTGTTACGAAATATATATAACAGTTGTTGAGGTATGTATGTGTGGTACACATATATGTTCCAACAACTCATATGTGAATGAACAGTTAGCTTAAGTAAGCTCAGATAGGTCGCGAATTGCACGTATCAGGCAACAGCCCAAGCCGAGGTGTGCCGTGCACCCTTAAGCTAGTTGTCAAATAAAATCAGCTGAGTGTCCTAAGCGCTCGCCTTAGTAGTCCGGTGAAGCTGTTAAGACCTTGCTAGGTCAATAGCGTAGACAGTTTGAGAACTGTCTGTGTTTAACAAAAAAGTCGCGGAGTTACTGGTAATCGGTATGGTATGGTAGTCACATGTTAAATGTTAAGATAAAAAATTTAGATGACATTATTATAAGTCAATAAGTCTGCGAAAGTGATAGAACAATTCTATATGAGGATATACTCATCCGCGGCAGTCGCAAAAACCTATTTTTGTTACTCGTAATAGAGCAATTATAACTGCTTTTTGTCCAATCATTTTTTTTGATGATTTTTTCGCCCAGTTATTCTGCTTCAGTTTGATGTAGTTTGTTTTCATCCCTAATGCAGTATTAAAGTGTGGTATTAAAGCTAACTGATTAGATAACCTTTCGTAGAATTTGTTTAGGTTTCTTAAGTTCGCAACCCTGGTAACACTTTTATTTTGCAGATTTGTCAAAAATCCGATCGGAGTTGGGTGGCGTTTTAGTTTTTATAATTTTGTTTAGTGTATAATTACTTTACTTATGTTCGTTACGTAGACAATGCTTATTAAAGATGATGTCGGATCAGTTTAGAAAAGTAGAACCTTATTCACCAAAGTCGTCACCGCGAGGAGCGAGGTCGCCAGTGGTTTCTCGTCAAGATTCCTCTGGCACTCTTAAAACTACTATCTCTCTCGGCAAGAATCCGTCTATAGTGAACAGTGGACCATTTTATTTGATGAAAGAACCTCCAGGTATGTAATTTTGGCTATATTTTATTGAATAATCCCTTAGGAAATTATAAAAATACTGTAGCCGACTCATAGCTCCTCAAAGCTCTGCTGTGAATAATATGTCTTATTATAGAATGAATATAGAATATGGAACGAAGTACGTCCTTATTTTATATATATATAATTTTATATTTTTTGTTAGATTGAAATCCTTTAGATTCATAATTGGACACAGTGTGCGGTGCTGGGGTTGAATTTTAAGATTTTCTTTATTATCTGCTTGTCTGTCTAGTACTTATGAAAAATCTCAAATAATTTTGCAGTGCAATGCGAGTTAACGGGTGCTACTAATTTGATGGCATATTATGGGCTGGAGCACTCGTATAGCAAGTTTAATGGTAAGAAATTGAAGGAATCACTTTCATCATTTCTTCCAAATCTTCCGGGCATTCTTGACGGGCCGGGACAAGAAGATAACAGTACTCTGGGATCAGTAATAGCAAAGAGGCCCATTGGTGGCAAAGAGTTGATGCCCCTGACAAGTGCTCAATTGGCAGGCTTCAGACTACACCCTGGCCCTCTTCCAGAACAGTACCGTTATGTGAGTGCGACCCCACCAAAGAGACATAAAAGTAAACACAAAAAGCATAATAAACACAAGGATGGAGCACCTCCAGGTCAGGAGACCCCACTACAAGGTAATTTATTATCCGATAATATTGTTCACTAGATTACATTACAAGCTTCGTTTGTGTGAAATTATTTCTGCAATGTTATCAAAATGTTACAGATATGATCATGGTCAAAATTCCCAGATATTTTAAAAATATTTACTATATATCATTAGATGTATTTATAAAAAATTGAGTTGAAAAGGAAAGTCAAATATGAGAGATCTGTGCTTTTCACAAGTTTTATATTCTTAGTGATGGATTTTTTTAAATGGATTGGACACTGTTTTAAACATCTTTAATTAATTATTACATTATTTCAAAGGATAGAATACAATAGAGAATATAATCTCTACATCTTTAGAAGGAGCCTGTTTATAATATTATAATCAGTGGTTTTGACTGTACATCGGGATGTGTTAGAAGTTTTATATAAGAGTTTTAAAAGTGTCTACAAAAGTGAATTTGGATATAGAACAGCGATGTAATTAAATAACGTGATTGTTATAACTTTTCAATGTCTTATTGTGGCAATTCCAAATGTCTTCTTTAGCTGGTATTTCAATTCAGTTTACTTGTGCATATCAACCAAACTCCTATCAATGCCACCAATGTTACAAAATTTAGGGTAAACAGATGCAACTTTGTGCCTAAAACAATACATAATAATAGGTCCCATCAAAAACAATATCTTTGTAATTCATATCACCAGATGACCTTTTGATCCCAGAATAGAATAACTTTAGTAACAATGTAAATCTGTACAGACTCTTCAAACCCGGACACATATGAGAAGAAACACAAAAAACAGAAGCGTCACGAAGACGATAAAGAACGCAAGAAACGGAAAAAGGAAAAGAAAAGGAAAAAACAAAAACATAGTCCAGAGCATGGTGGCCTTACGCCTAGCCAACACCCGTTGCCTTAAGTTGTAATATTAAGTTGTAAATTAAAACATTGAGCCCAAAGAGAATGTTATGTGTGTAATGAAGCATTCATACATCTTTGAACAGATTTTTTTTGTTATTATGGTTTTTAAAGTCTTCAGATTTTGTTCTACAATTTATGAAAAACTTAGAACCATCAAGTCAATAATTCAAAATTAAAGTTCATAATCAAGCTAATCATAT
Source organism: Antheraea mylitta (assembly GCA_014332785.1). NCBI lineage: Eukaryota > Metazoa > Arthropoda > Insecta > Lepidoptera > Saturniidae > Antheraea > Antheraea mylitta. Next base: position 4,829,691 of record JACEII010000022.1, on the reverse strand, counting down.
CTAAAAATCTTAAGTTATACTATTTTTTTTTTTTTAAGTTTTTTTTAATTATATACTTCATAATCATAATCTTTTTACTGGTGACAGATAATTAAAATTAATCCTCAGATAAAGGTTAAGTGTTAAAATGAAATGCCTATGGCAGCTATGTTAACTGAAGATTTGCTCTTAAAAATACATCTGGAATTATGAAGAGTTTTTGGCGCATTTGAGATTGAAATCAAATTAACAACAATTGACCAAAATGTAACGAGAAGTTGTATGATAATGGAAATTAATGTAATACTCACTTTTTAGGTCTAAACTTAACTTATTTTCGAAAGATACAAAAGCTCAGTAAAATGTGTTCAGAAACCACTTCGATTAAATTAGATTCAATTCATACACTGAAATTTAGTATTGTGTGAAAGAAAAGATTGTGATCAAGATATAATATGGTGGTAAGACATTTTCTAATACCCACTTTCCTAGCTCACCCTCAAGTTGGAAATTGGTCGATAAAGTACATGACTGTTCCAACATCTCCACATGAAGGTCATGTTTCTCTTTAGGCTTAAGTTATACCATTACTTTCTAATAAAATAAACCAGCAGACCACATAATATTTCTGTGTCTTTAAAAGCCAATTTTTAAAAAAAAAGAATGAGCCTTAATACCAAACTAGTTGATCACTGTCTATGCTTTTATGCCTCTTAAGTGAAATTGATTTAGTGTATTATCTACTAACCCAGATTTTTGAGATGAAATTTTCTTAGATTACAAGTTGGGTCTTTCAAGTATTACGTAATCACTAAAAGAGTCTTCGATTTGCTTATTTTTGATGACATGAAGGTGGTGTAATAAAGTGGACTATCATTGTCTTAAACTACTAATAGCGAACCAGGATAAGTTAATTTGGCTATAAATCCATTATTCCTAGACTGAATCAATAAGGAAACTACAACAGATTACAAACTACTTATATAAATATTTGCGTAAGTGTTGAAGGGGGAGGAGGTAAGAAAATTGCCTATTTTTGCTGAGCGAGGGGAGGGGGCGTTCAGAAATTATAATAACTGTGCTTAGGTATTACTTAAGCGGGCCCTTGTCAGTGTTCTTATAAAGTCTTTACCAGTTCTCGTTAAATCTCTTTGGGCTTGAAAATCTCAAACGTAATTAAGTGTTAGGTAATATTATAAATTTAGAGATAAGCAATATTTCGTTTTACCATTTAGGTTCCTTATTAAATAACTTTTCACCAATGTAAATAAGTTTTTTGTTTGTTTTATTTTTTTACGTACATTACCTATACAATAAAATTTGATAGAATGTTCGAATTGTTTCTATTTAAATAAACCTTTCTTTTACTTTATTGGTTGTAACGTTTGATCACAATTTCATCTGATGGTTAATAAGAATGTGGGCTAGAATGGTAACCCAGCTGAACATAGAAGGACAGGCTCTAAAGAGCCTAAAGGCCAGCAGCCGTGACACGCCTAGTCTGCGAAAGATTTTCAAATTGAGAAAAATAACTAGACGTCCATAAAAAGCCTTCAACCATGCAAATTATGAAATTATATTCATAATTAGATATGCAGTTTATTAGAAATTAGGTTAGGAAACTGGAGTATTCAATCTTAAACTCTGTATCAAAATTTGTTGGAGTGTACAAATTGGATTATTAAAACGACGTACTAATGCCATGCTCTTCTCGTGATGTGACGTAAAACCCACTACTACCTATCATGAACAAGAAATCAGCAGAATTTATTTTGTTATTTAGATAATTAGAATCTAAACTAGATTATCTGATTGCTTGAAAAATAAAGAAATTTCTGACAAATTCCATAACCCTTTAATGCGTAACGATTAATTGCACTCTATGTTTAAAATCTCATCTCTTTACACCACTTTTGCAGATTATCCTTTTTTTTTAATTGAGGTACCAAAACCATTTAGGTGTCAAAATTTATGAATATGTAAAGTCGGTTATACAAAATAAACTAATTCTATTATTGGGATATATTTTCAAACAAATTATGATGTAAATTGCACTATGTAAGGGTACACACAGTGGTTATGTAGCAAAGACGTTCCTATATGTTTAAATGCTAAAAAAGTATCATCATTCATGAAATCTGTTGCAAGATGATGCATAACTCAAAGGTTTTTTTTACTGACAACCCTATTGCCCTAGCTAGGTCTTAACAGCATCACCAGATTACGTGAACTCATGGTATTCATAATAATGAAGAAATCCGTTTTCTTGAAAATTAAGAAAAATCTTTTTCCCATTAACCTAACCATAAAATACCTCTGTGTGAAAGAGAAAGTTGACATTACGTTTGGCGGGTAAGTTTCTTTGACATTTGAATGTCAATGCATTCAGCGTGTTACTCTCAGAGATAATTTGTATTTAAAAAAAAAAAACTCTTGATTCGTTGTCAGGTAAGCTGTGAATATTCGATGTTACATTTGAAAGTGTTATTAGATATAATTAGTCATGTATTTGAACAAAAAAAAACTCTTAATTTGTTGTCAAGTAAGCTGTGAATGGTTGATGTTACATTTGAAAATGTTATTGGATATAATTTGTCATGTATTTGAACAAAAAAAACTCATCATTTGTTGTCAGGTATGCTGTGGATGTTTGATGTTACATTTGAAAATGTTATTAGATATAATTAGTCACGTATTTGAACAAAAAAACTCTTCATTTGTTGTCAGGTAAGCTGTGAATGTTTGATGTTACATTTGAA